>PVIW01012374.1:19576-32514 GCA_004026585.1 Noctilio leporinus
AAAGGACCTGAACAGACAACTCACTGAGGAAGATATACAAAGGGCCCAGAGGCATATGAAAGAATGCTCAACATCACTAGTCATCAGAGAGATGCAAATTAAAACCACAATAAGATACCACCTCACACCTGTCAGAATGGCAATCATCAACAAATCAACAAACAACAAGTGTTGGCGAGGATGTGGGGCAAAGGGAACCTTGGTGCACTGTTAGTGGGAATGCAGGCTGGTGCAGCCACTGTGGAAAACAGTATGGGGTTTCCTTAAAAAACTAAAAATGGAACTGCCTTTTGATCCAGCAATTCCACTACTTGGACTATACCCAAAGAACCCTGAAACACCAATTCATAAGAACCTATGTACACCTATGTTCATAGCAGCACTATTTACAATAGCCAAGTGCTGAAAAGAGCCTAAGTGCCCATCAGTGGATGATTGGATCCAAAAACTTTGGTACCTTTACACAATGGAATACTACACAGCGCAGAAAGAAAGAAGGAACTCCTACCCTTTGCAACAACATGGATGGAACTGACAAGTATTATGTTTAGTGAAATAAGCCAGTCAGTGAAAGACAAATACCATAATGATCTCACCCATTAAAGGACAATAATGAACAAAACAAACAAGCAAAACTGAACCAGATGTATGAACACAATGAATAGACCTTCAGTGGGCAGAGGGGAGGAGGGAGGAGGAGGCAAAGAAGGGGAGCAGTTTAGTCAAGGACCTAGCATGGGAGAACCATGGACATGGACAACAAGTGGGATTGACTTTTGGTCGGGGAGTGGGTAGGTGGGGAAGGGGACAGAGGGGAGTAGAAAGGGGATGGATGTAATACAACAACAATAAAATTAAAAAGAAAAATAGACATTTGGAGGCCCCAGCGAGATCTCCCTCAGTGGAGTTTTGGCTTGGAGACTGGACGGGCAGCTCGAGCTGGTCCCTACAGGCACTCCAGTTGATCCGTAACGAGGACTCCACCATTATCCAGTTGACATGGCACATGTATTCTTGGATTACTACTATATGGACACTGAGGACACCTTCCCCCAGATCCTGAAGGAGAGAGCTGCTGCAAGAGGATGGTGACTCTGAAATCCATGAGTGTACCTTCCAGAGGGGATGGAGACTTGTCTGTGCAGCCAGCTTAAGAACAGATAAGGAGATGGAGAATTTCTGTTTTTGGTGGTTGTTGGTGGGGAACAAGAGAAGTGCTAGGTTCCACAGGAGAACACAGCTCTGAGCAGGAGTGCTCCCAGCTTTCCTGAGGTTGGAATCCTGTAACTAAAATCCTGTTTCCCTCAACACTAATTGTTGGGTCATGCACCAAGGCACACATACATGGGTCCTGGTTTGCTCAATTACAGCTGCAGTCTGACAATTTCCCTCATGTCCTTTCATGTGTTGACCAGTGATTTTTTCTATCTGGGTCCTGTGTTCTGTGTCCTGGGTAATTTTAATTCTCTTTGTCCTGGATGTCAGAATATCTCTACCTGGAACACAATGGCTCAGATATCATCTTGATTGCTTATGGTCTCTTCTGGAGCACAAAGGCTGAATTGCTTGTACTCTCCTGGAGTTAGGGTGGGCCGTCCCTTCAGTTTCTGAGATAATAGCTATTTACATGTATTAACTGCTAAGCTTATTAACTATTACCTAACTAAAATTTCCCAACTCTTGAGGACCCATCAATGAAACACCAAATTTATTTTATAACCTGCTAATAGGTTGCATCTTCAGTATGAAAAACATGTTTGATGGTATCGAGATGAGGCAGGCGATATTTAGGAGGGAGCAGACTCTGGCTCAGGGCTAAGACAGAGGACATAGATACAGAACAGAAACCTTGTTCTAAGACCAGTTCCTCAGGAATGAGAAAACTCTGGAAGTACCCTGGGGCTAAGATAAAGGACAGCAATACTGGATAGAGAACCTGTTCTAAGACTGGTTGTCCCCATTTTCTGGAAAAGCATTGAGTCATGGTGAATCATGACTATACCTGCACAGAAGATGCTATATGACCCCTGCTTCATTGTAATAGCATTATAATAAATTAGCATTGTGAGGCCTCCTTCCCTGGTAGCAATCAAGAAAAAGCACAGGAGACTGCATGCACAGTGTCTTAAAAGTAATAATAACTACTTTTACATGTGTAGTAAAAGGCTGCCAAAACTGACCAGGAAATATCTGCTCTATATGAATAGAATCCCTCCAGCCCCTGAGGTCAATCTCTGCTCAGAGTTGACCAGCTCCCATTGTGTGTAGTGTACTATTGCTTAATAAATCTGCTCTCTCTCTCTGCTATAAACTCTCTCTGTGCTCACTTCAATTTATTGTTCATAATCTCTAAGAACATGATGACCTGTAGCACAAACATATCTGTCTTTCCTTTTTCAACACATAGCACAGAGGATTCCTGCTTCTGTGCTATGTATTGAAAAGTATTGGTAGAGGCTTCCTACCTCTCAATCTCCAGAGTCACTGACTTCCTTCCACCTAAGACAGAGTCCCCAGTTTCCATGAGCAATAAACACACACACACGTTTATACCTGATGTGCATTGAATCTTGGTAATTTATTGGGTTGGGGGTAGTGAGAAGGGGAGAGACTGGGTATAGGAAGAGGATTTCTTTTATACTGTATTTAGTTAGGTACTGTTTGAATTTTGTGGTATATATATATATATATATATATCACTTTAAAATTTTTATTTAAAATAAATAAATCTACTACTTAAGAAGGAAAACTCCAAAAAGAATAAGTTGTAGTTCCAGTAGCTTAAAATTAAGTTGAGTTGTATTATTGGAGGGGGAAGGATCTGACTCAAAAACCAAATTCATTTTTTACTATGGGTTTGGCACTGTCTCTAGGACAACTTTCGCAAAAGTGAGTTCTGCAATACACCATTTCTGTGATGTATTTCACAAAAATAGCATTCCAGAGTAGAATGAGTATTAAAGAAGAAAAAACTGCTTAATCTTGCTACAACATATCTAAAATACTATCATTTAACATGTAATAATTATGTAATCTATTGGCATATTTAAAATTTTTTGCATTAACTCTTCAAAATCCAGTATGTACTTTAAATATGTGTAATATGTATGGGTGTAAATGTATTTTTGCATGTACATTTTGGTAATATTGCAATTCATATTACTTAAAAGAATAATTCTTTAAACAAATGAAAAAAAAAAAAGAAAAGAAAAGAAAAATAAAAGGGATCCAAGGATTTGATGGAACAGAAAATTTGCAAGAAACAAAAAATAAACAAACAAAAGAACCAGAAATGTGCCCTATTTTTCCTGTGGCTTCTGCATGGAGAGACTGTGAGAGGATGTGGGTCCCACAGGTAGGGGCCACTGTGCCCCTCCTTTCTGCAGGGACTGGATTCCTTGCTCCCACAAGGCCATGAGAGAGACCACAGGAGCCACAGGGGTGAGCAGACCCCAGCTGGTGCCACATTTCTGGTGTCAAGATAAGGGTCCCTGCTTCTCCATCTTATTTCATCCCTGTAACGATGCTTATTTCAATATCAGAAAAATCACTTCTGTCTTTTGACGGCTGGGACACTCTGAACTGAGGACTTAGTGTGTTGATGGGCCCAGCTCCGGACAGGCAGCTGTGATATCCCATGACCAGAAGCCCCTTCTCCACCAGGGCCCAGGACCCTACCAAGCTATGAATTTTCCTGCTGTCAGAGGCACAGCCTTGCTTCTTACCCTACGGCTTTGTGTGTGGCTAGCTGCTTAGGATGCCATAAAGCCCACACAGCACCTTCTCCTACCACAGATGCCTCTGGTGCCATTGGTGTATGGGGCACAGGGCCCAAGTGCCAGGTCCAGCCACACTCGTGCAGTCCTGTATTGTCCACGGCCTGCTTTCATGCTACAGCGGAGTCCAGTAGTTGCAACAGACTTAGAATCTGCAAAGCCTGGAATACTTAATAGACACCCATTTACAGAAAGCCTTCACACCAGACTGCTATGAAATGAGGGTAAGGTAGGGATGACACACCTGCATGTTGAGGATTTATGGCTGGCATTAATCTGTGACATTTCATGCAGGATCTGAAATTGTTTTAACATTCTCCTTTCTTTTTTTTTTTTAATTTCATTATTTCTAGAAAGAGAGGAAGGGAGAGAGGCAGAAGGGGAGAGACATCAATGCATGGTTGCCTTTCACCTGACTCCAGCCACAGACCTGACTGGAGACCTGGTTTGCAACCTTGTTACGTGCCCTGGCTGGGGAATCGAACCTGCGACCTTTGGGTTCGCAGGCTGGCGCCTTATCCACTGTGCTATCAGTCGGGCTAACATTCTCCTTGCAAAAAAGGGAGGACAGCCCTAGTGGGTGTGACACAGTGCATTGAGCACTGGCCTCCAAACCAAAGGGTCACCTGTTAGATTCCTGGTCAGAGCACATGCCTGGGTTGCGGGCCCCAGTTGGGGGCCTGTGAAAGGCTTCTCTTCCTCTCTTTCTCCCTCCTTCCCCTCTCTCTAAAATTAAATAAAATCCTTACTTAAAAAAAAGGAGGAGAAGGACAAAATGAGAAGGAAATACTTGCACTTCTCTGCCATGGTAGCCCTCACCCTTCTGGTAATTCACTGACAAACATTCTTCTGTTCCTGGTACAAGTCCGGGGGATGTGATGTGACCACTGCTGGGTCTGTGGACACTCCTATCAGCAGGTTACTGGGACAACTGTCTGTTCATTATCCACCTTGCCCCCTCATCCCACATCAATAACGGATCATCCACAATGGTACTCCAGATGCCCAGAGTAGCTGTCAGTCATGCACTAGGCCCAACCTGCCTCAGAAGTACTGAATTTTCGGTTCCTTGATGTGTGGTCAATCCCTGTTCCTAAGCTCCAAAGGCCCGTCCTAGTACAGATTAGCACCATCTCTCAGGGTCCTGCTAAGTTTCTGTGACCATAATGGTTAACTCTCCCTTCTCCACCACTGGGCTCTCTCTTCACCCTGCCCCACCATACTTCAGAGTCCTTGGGAACAGACCCTACACACCCTACCATCCTTGCAGGTCCCTCTGGCATCTAGACCTTTTCCCCTAGCTGGTCTGGCACCTCCCAGTATTGGTTCCGGGCCGGCTGATGCTGAGTTTTGGCCTGCTGGACAGAGGGTCCGCATGACGCAATGTGTGGTCTCCTTGTCTTCCTCAAGCACCAGCCTTCACCTGGTGATGGGAGGGCTGGGCAGAGTCAGTTCTCTGACAGCCCAGCCCTCAGAGGGCTGCTCCTGCTGTCACAGGGATGGAGCTGGGGTGCCTTGGAGTCTCTGTCACCCACATTTTCCTCTGCAGGTGTCCCCTCTCTTTGCTACCACTTCACCATCACTCCTAGGCCCGTGGTATGAGGTTCAAGGCCAGGTCCATTGAAGTACATTTTTTGAATGTATCACTATGCTAATGAGAAGGTCAAATTCGTTGGTCCGCTGCAAATAAGATAAATGACTCAAAGGCCTGACAGGGGCAGATAGAAGAGCTGGTGGAAGAGCTCAAAAAGAAACTGCTGAACTTTAAACCAGAGATGTTCACAACCATTGGCAAGTGTGGAAGACCCGGGGTAGAAGTAGACAGTTGCTGCGGGGTGGGGAGGTACGAGTTCATGTGAGTACTGGGCGTTGGTCCCACCCAGGAGGCTGAGCAGTCAGGGTAGGGCATAGGGGGTGAGGAGGACTAGGGGATAGGAGGGGAGCAGAAGTCCGGGTACCAGGTGGGGACAGAGCATCCGTCAAAACCAGAGGCTGACCTCTTTCCTATGGGGTGGAGCCAGATTCTCCCTCCCTGCAGGAAAGGATGATGTGGCAGCAGGAATCCAATGGGTGCACCAGAGGACGCTGAAAGTTTGACTTCAAGGGATATGTATGGAAGGCTGCTAAAAGAGACATTGGATGATGGCGGAGCTGTGACGGAGTTAGTTCCTCACAAAGGCCACATGGAGACTGAACAGCCTGGCTGGCTTGAGCAAGTACCTGTGCTGGAGATAGGTAAGGGAGACGAGCAGCAGATCTCTGGAAATGAGATTGACTGACCCACAGTGTATGTGTGCTTGTGCATGTGTGAGAAAGTGACCCATCCATGGGGACTTCTTCATGGAATAATAGCAGCCACAGGTATGTGCTGCCATCCTTCCCTTCCCTTCTCACCTCCTGACATCCCTCCCTAGATGCCCGGATTTCTTGCTGACCCCACGCAGGCAAACATGATTGTTTCCAGATATTTTCTTCTTCTTCTTTTCTTTTATGATGTTAAGTGTCTGGCCTGGTCAAAGCCAAGGAGAAGGGCCTGCTTTGGGGTGACATCTTTCTTGCCTTTTGGTTCATCAGCCACCAACCAGGAGCCACTAGTGGGCCATGCCTGATCTGCATAAAGCTGTTTGCAGCTGCCCACCTCAACCAACACAAAAATTAAGGTGTCTTGACTTCTTGGACACCACCCACAGGGATGAGATATTTTCTTCTTACTGTTCTCGTTCCCAGGACTCATTTTCTTTTTAGCCTTACCTGGTGTATCTCTGGAAATCCAATACAATCTCAGATGTCAACTCCTGAGAGGACTTCACCACCACCACCTGTCCTTCAGTCACAGCAGGAGAGAATGTAACCCTTGCTTCCCTCACTAGGTGCGTGAGATGCCTGAAGACAGGGCCCCGCCCCTCTCTGTGGTCCACCCCAGCGCTGATCACAAACCGGAGAGGAATAGAACCTTGCCTTTAGCCGTCTGGCGACCATTGTGAGCTCGGTCCAGCACGGCCGACTGCACCGCCTTCGAAAGTGGCCGGGGCTTGTGTCTTCCTATCAAAAAGCAGAATACATAACACGTGACTTCTCAAGACCTTGAACTTCCCTCCAAGTTTCTCTAAGCCGCCCAGTCCGCCTCCTTCCAGCGTTAGGACCTGTTTGGACGCCGCGGCAGGAGGGACGGCGATGCTACGGACAGTGACAGCGCGGGTCATCCCAGTCTTCTGGGTGTTGGTGGTGCTACGGGACCCGGCTGCGCCCCGATGTGAGTTCAGGGATGGAGCCTGGGGAGACGGGAACGGCACTGAGACAGGAAACCGGGAAACGGGGACCCAAGGTGTGCCGCGGTGGGGGCTGGAGCTTTCGCCAGGTGGAGCGCAAACTCCGACCCCTTGGCCCTCTTATCTGGCTGTTCCTTTCCGGGCAAGACGGGCTGAAATTAGCCATCGACCTGGTCAGAGAAGCCTTGACTGGGCGAAAGGATGGGGAGGAGGGAAGGGGAGCGAAGGGAAGCGAAGGGAGAGGAGGATGTGGAGGTCTGGGGCGGATTTCCGATGCGCCCTGCCCACACCTCGTTTCAAAGCATTCCCAGGACTTCCGTCTGCTCAGCTCCACTAAAGGCTTCTTGGGGCGTGGGCTCTTTATCTCCTGGCATCGGGCGTGAACAGGACAGGTGACATCACAGAGGGTAGCGACCCTAGGACCAGCCGCAGACCCCTGCTTGGCTTGCGGGCTTCCCCTACAGGTCGTCTGTGTCCCCTCCCCCACCCGAACCTGGCCCCCTACCCCATCTCCGTGGGACTTCTGGGCTTGGGGTGCCCCCAGCTGGCCTGGCCCGCCCCTGCACGCTCAGACCTGTTCAAGGGACACAGCTTCTCACCGGTACTTGACCCGATTGCCGCTTGAGCACCTCAGAATATCAGGCCTCCATCTCCTTCCCATTTCGAAGTGACCCCAATCCCTCCACCTTAATCTCCCTTGTCTGAGGACACCCCCGCTCCCCAGCAAAAGCCTCTGCTCCTGACCCACAAATTTACAGCTGGAGGGACAGAAAGTACCTGTATTTTTTACCAAGGATGCCCCTGGGAAGGACACTCTTCTTCTCCCTTTGGTTCCCAAACCCTTATTGTTCTCCTACTGAGGAGGCAACAGTATCTGAAGGTTATAGACTCCTATGTCAGGAGGAGTCTGCAAACATTTTTTCTTTTCCTTTCTTTATGTTTGAAAGTCATCACTTTATTTTGAGTTATGTTAGCATCCATTGTAATTGTAGCTTTTTGCTATTTATTTTATTCAATCAAGTTTTACATTCCATGTGTGTGTTGTTTTTTTTTTTTTTAAGATTTTATTTATTATTTCCAGAGAGAGAGAGGAAGGGAGAGAGGCAGAGAGGGAAAGAAACATCAATTATGGTTGCCTTTCACCTGCCTCCAGCCACAGGCCTGGCTGGAGACCTGGCTTGCAACCTGGTGATGTGCCCTGGCTGGAAATCGAACCAGCGACATTTGGTTTCGAAGTGGGGTGCCCCATCCACTGTGCTACCAGCCAGGGCTTAGTCAATGTTATTTTAAGTGTTAGTTTTAGATTACAGCATAGTGGTTAGACAATCATATACTTTACAAACTGTTCCCCTTGATGTTTCAGGTACCCAGCTGGAACCATACATAGTGATTATAACATTATTGACTATGTTTTCTACCTTGTTCATTCATCCCCATGGCTATTTTGTAGCTATGAATCTGTTATTTCTCAATCCCTTTCCCTTTTTCACCCTGTCCCCAAGCTTCTTGCCATCTGTCCTCTATCTATGAGTCTGTTCTTGTTTGGTTTGTTTAGTTATATTTTTTCATTAGATTCTACATATAAATAAAATTTTATGGTATTTGTCTTTCTCTGACTGACTTATTTCACTTAACCTAACACCTTCTAGGTCCATCCATGCTGCTGTAAATGGTAAAATTTGGGGTACTTTTTTATCGCCCAGTAATATTTCATTATATATATATATATGTATATATATATATACCATCCCTTTTTTTACCCATTTGTCTATTGGTGGACACTCCAATTGCTTTCATGTCTTGGCTATTGTATGTAATGCTACAGTCAACATAGAGGTGTATATATTCTTGCAAATTAGTGTTTTGGCTTTCTTGGATATATGCCCAGGAGCAGAATCACTGGGTCATCAGGCAATTCCATTTTTAATTTTTTGAGGATCCTCCGCACTGTTTTCTACAGTGGCTGCACCAATGTGTATACCAACCGTGCATGAGGCAGGGATCCCTTTTCCCCACATCCTCCCCAACACTCGCTTGTTGATATGTTGATGATAGCCATTCTGACAGTTGTGAGGTGGTTTTAATTTGCATTTCTCTAATGATTAATGACCTTGAGCAACTTTATATGTCTATTGGCCATCTGTATGTCCTCTTTGGAGAAGTGTCTCTTCAGGGCCTATGTCCATTTCTTAACTGGATTGTTTGCTTTTTTGGTGTTGAGTTCTATGAGTCTCTTTTTGGTGTTGGATATTAACCACTTCTCATATACAAGTAAATCATTGGCAAATAATGTTCTCCCAGAGGGGGATCAAAAAATGGCAATAGAGTAGAGAGCAGTGCTGATGGCGTTCTCGAGTACCAGAGCAGCTGGAGGACAGGACAGGGAGCCTGACACGTCTTCAGGTCACTAGGAGTTGGAGCGGTCAGTGTCTGGACTCGGGGAGTGCAGCTCAGAGGCAGCGGAGACCTGCAGGAGAGCAGGTGACACAGTTCCAAACCAGCTGGCGGGCCAAGGTCGGCTCTGGGCAAGGGCGTCTCTACCCAGAGGGGCGTCTCTAACTAAAGCAGCTCCAGGTTCCCTGGTGACTAGAAACCTGAACAGTGAAGTGTGGGCAGCGAGGGCAAACCCTGGAGGGAACAAGGAATTGAACTCCTGCAGGGGAGGGACTGTGTGAGGGACTTGCTCTGGCAACAGGAAGAGGAAACTCCTCACTGGGCCAGAGGCGGAGGAGAAGAGACCTGCAGGGAGCAGGAGCGGGGGAGCGGGAAGTGCATTAGCCAGGGCGGCGAGAGGGCCAAAAACAGTGTTGCTGGGCCACCGGGGAAACAGCAGCTTGAAGCCCCTAGGAGTGGGGAGGCCCAGCCCTGCGCACCCACACAGGCCCCCAGGCTCCCGCAGAAACTCCAAACTGCCAGCTGGGAACTTGTAGCTGGGGCACCTGACCAGCCCATGGCAGATGCGCTGGGAGGGGCACATCACAGAGGCAGCGTAAAGGGCTCCTCGGAGAGCTGGTCTGCTTGGAGGACTGGCATTGGTCCGGGGGAGCTGGGCAGTGTTGGCAGACTCTGGGCACTGTTGGCAGACGGGGGCTGCCTTCTCTGGGAGCTGCCTCCTCCGGGAGCTGCGGGGGCAGGGCCAGTCATCAAAGGAACCAGCAAGGTTGCAGGCTGCCCTGCAGGGGTGCCAGGGGCCATCATAGGCAGGAACCTCCGCCAGGAGTTGGAGGGGGCACCCTGCAGGCCCCAGAACACTAGCAGCCCTAAAACCCAGCTAGGCTACTGGAGGCCCAGCTAACCTGGGGGCTGACACTCAGAATCAGCCCTGACTGTGACAATCAGAGGCCCTGCCACAGCTAGACTGTAGACTGCAGAGACCTGACCAAGAAAAAGAGGCAGCCTCAGGGAATGGATCTCTGCTAATCTCAAGCACCTGAGTTACACCGAGAGCTGCATGAACTATTAATCCCCAACATATCCTTTTCAAAAGTTACTTCTCACATATTTTTAATCACCCCCTATCCTTGGGTATCCACCTAAATACCCAAGACCCTCCCCCTACTCCTGATTTAAAGTCTACTCATTTTCTGGCTACAACGCATTCCAAGTCCTCAATCTAAGTATTCCTCCCCTCCCCAGCCACCTAAACCCTTTCTTTATTCTTTTCTTTCTTCCTTTTTCTTTTTTTACCTCCCTTTTTTTTTTTTTTTCTTCCTGTTAAAGCCCACAGGTCCTGGCTCCACCTGGACCAATCGGCGATCACAAAGGGTGAACAGCCACCTAAAACCCTTTCTTTATTAATATTATTTTTTCTTTTTCTTGTAATTTTTCCCTTTTTTTTTCCTTTATTAAATTAAAAAAAAAATTTTTATTGTTGTTGTATTACATCCATCATCTTTTTGCTCCCCTCCATACCTCTCCCCTAAAAAAATATTTTTTTTTCTCTCTCTCTGCTATAAGCCCACAGGCCCTGGCTCCACCTGGACCAATCAGCAATCAGGGATCATTAAGGGTGGACAGCCATCTAAACCCTTTCTTCTTATTATTATTATCTTTTTTTTTTTCTTTTTTCTTTTTTTCCTGCTAAAAGCTCACAGGTCCTGGCTCCACCTGGACCAATCAGGGACCACTAAGGGTGAACAGGGAGGCAGATGCAGCAACTATATACATAGGCTTACACTGTTCACTCATACTTGAGGCTTTCTGATTCTCCCTCTCCTCATTTATGTGAGAAAGGATAGAAGGAGCGTCTTGACTGGAAGGAAAGGAGCAACATACACAACCAATCCAGAATACAACCAGACACCCCAAATAAAGGACACACCAATAACAACAAGTGGAGAAAATCTGGGAGACTGCAACATTGAACTCCACAAATCTCCTAACACAGAAGGGTGCTCAACTAAGGCAAGGAAGCAAAGCAGATTAATCCAAGAAAAAAAACAAAAAGCAGAAAGCAAGCAACAACAGACACCCAAAACGGGGAAAAAAAGAATCAGTCCATCATCAAAAGGAAAGGAACAGTCCCCAGAAAGACCACCAAATGAAACAGAGGCACATGAAATATCAGATAAGAAATTCAAAAGAATGATGATAGAGAGAAGCTCAATGAGCTTAGCCAGCTCACAGAAAACTATAAACAACTCCAGGCAAGTTACAAGGGACTTACTGAGAGCTACAACAGCATCAAAAAGGACATAGAAACTATTAATAAGTGCCAGGAGGAAATGAAGAATACAATTTCTGAATTAAAGAATACAGTAGAAGGAATCAACAGGAGGCTAGAGGAAGCAGAGGACCGGATCAGCGAGTTGGAGGATAATGTAGACAAATACTCCAAGATAGTATAAGAGAATAAAAAAAGGCTGAACAAGATTGAAGAGGGTCTAAGAGAGCTTCAGGACAACATGAAATGTCACAACATCTGTATCAGAAAGATATAGACAGCAACACACTAATAGTAGGGGATTTTAATACCCCTCTATCAACAATGGACAGATCTTCCAAACAAAAATTCCCCAGAGATGTTGTGGCATTGAACAACACTCTAGAGGAAATGGACCTAACTGATGTATACAGAGTCTTTGACCCCAAAGAAGCAAAATACACATTCTTTTCAAATGCATATGGATCATTCTCTAAGATAGACCACATGGTATGTCACAAGACAAGCCTCCACAAATAAAGGGAATTTGAAACCATACAAAGCATCTTCTCAGATCACAATGGCTTGAAACTAGAAACCAATCTCAAGGGAATAAAAACAAAAATTCTCTAACTCATGGAGACTGAATAGCATTCTTTGAAGCAAGAATGGGTTAACAATGAGATCAAAGATGAAATCAAAAAGTTCCCAGAAACAAATGACAATGAACACACAACAACCCAAACCTATGGGATACAGCAAAGGCAGTGCTCAGAGGGAAATTTATAGCAATACAGGCCTACCTAAAAAGGTCACAAGAAGTTTATAAGAACAACCTAACTATAAAGCTGCAAGAACTACAGGAGCAACAACAAACAAAACCAGAGCAAGTAGAAGGAAGGAAATCATCAAGATCAGAGCAGAAATAAATAACTCAGAGATTCAAACTACAATTCGAAGAATCAACATGTCCAGGAGCTGGTTCCTTAAAAAAATAAACAAAATTGACAAGCCCTTATCCAGACTCATCAAGAAAAAGAGAGACAGGACCCAAATAAACTGAATCAGAACTGAAAGAGGGGAAATCACAACTGATACCTCAGAAATACAAAAGATTGTAAGAAATTACTACAAACAACTCTATGACAAAAAATATGACAACCTGGATGAAATGGACACATTTCTGGAAAGGTATAATCTACCAAAACTGAACCCAGAAGAAGCAGAAAGCCTGAATAGGCCAATAACAAC
>PVIW01012375.1:0-32409 GCA_004026585.1 Noctilio leporinus
AAAAAAAAAAAAAAAAAAGGATGGGGGGAGAAAGTCACAAGACAAAGAGAAATCAATATTAATATATTAATAATAAAAGGGTTTAGCTGTGTGTTCCCCCTTTATGATTTCTGATTGGTCCAGGTGGAGCCAGAACCTGTGGGCTTTACCCGGAAGAAAAGGAAAAGAAAAATTAAAAAAAAAAAAAAAAGAGGAAGGAAGAAAAGAATAAAGAAAGGGTTTAGAAAGGCTAGGGAAGGGAGGAATACTTAGATTGAGGACCGGGAATGCGTTATAGCCACAGATTGAATAGACTTTAATTTGAGAGTAGGGGAGGGTCTTGGGTATTTAGGTGGATTGAGGTGGGGGGGATTAAGAATATGTGAGAAGTAACTTTTGCCAAGGATATGTTGGGGCTTAATAGTTCATATTGTTCTCGGTGTAATTCAGGTGCTTGAGATTGGCAGCAATCCCTTTCCTGATGCTGCCTCTTTTTCTTGGTCAGGACTTTACAGTCTATAGTCTATATTCTAGCCGGTCTTGGCGTGTGGCAGGGCCTCTAATTGTCACATTCAGGGCTGATTCTGAATGTCTGCCCCCAGGTAGGCTGGGCCTTCTGCAGCCTGGCTGGGTTTTAGGGCTGCCAGTGTTCTGGAACCCGCAGGGAGCCCCCTCTCACTCCTGGCGGAGGTTCCTGCCCAGTACGCCCTCAACTTCGCTGGTACCTGTGACGACTAGCCCCACCCCTGCAGTTCTGGGAGGAGGCCGGGCCTGTCAGTCAACACTGTCCGGGGTCCGCCTACACTGTCCCACCCTTCCGGGGCGGGCACCATGCCTGCAAGCCAACCAGCTCTCCGTGGAGTCCTTTACGTGGCCTCTGTGATGAGCCCCTCCCAGGCGTGGGTGGTGCGGCCTTTGTCTCTGGCAATGGCGGGTCAGTTACCCCCGCCACTAGTTCCGGCTCGCCAGCTAGCAGTTTGGAGTTTCCCCGCGGAGCCTGGGGTCCTGTTTGGTTGTGCAGGGCTGGGCCTCCCCCATCGCAGGGGCTTCTAGCTGCTGTTTCCCTGGTGGCCCAGCAGCTCCATTTTCAGCCCTCTCGCCGCCCTGGCTGGTGCACTTCCCGCTCCCCTGCTCCGGCTTCCCACAGGACTCTTCTCCTCTGCCTCTAGCCCCACGTGGAGCCTCCTCTCCCTGTTGCCGGAGTGAGTCTCTCACACAGTCCCTCCCCTGCAAGAGTTCAATTCCACGTTCCCTACTGCGTTTGCCCTTGCTGCCCGCACTTCACTGTTGAGACTTCCAGTCACCAGGGAGCCCAGAACTGGCCCCAGTCAAACGTGCCCGTCTGGGCAGAGCCGCCCCTGCCCAGAGCCGACCTCGGCCTGCCGCAGGCCGGTCAGAGGGGAACGCCTCACCTACTGTCCTTCTGTCCTCCTCTGCCTCTGGGCTGTGCTCCCCTGTGTCCAGATGATGCCCATTCCAATTCCTAGGGTCCTGAAGATGTCCCACGCTCCTTATCCTGTCCTCTAGCTGCTTTGGTACTTGAGAACACCATCAGCACTGCTCTCTACTCTGTCGCCATCTTCCCTCTGAACAGAAACTTTTCAATTTAATTGTAGTCCCATTTGTTGATTTTTTCTTTTCTTTCCTTTGCCCTTAGTGAAGTATTAGCAAACATATTTCTGCATAGGATATCCAAAAGTTTACTGCCTATATTTTTCTCCAGGGCCTTTATAGTGGCACTGCTTATGTTTAAGTCCTTTATCCATGTTGAGTTTATTCTGATGTATGGTGTAAGTTGGTGGTCTAGTTTTATCTTTTTGCATGTTGCTGTCCAGTTCTCCCAATGTTATATCCAGACAAAAGCGAGACACCAAACGCTGGAGACTTTCGGGGATTCAAAGATGTTATTTATTGGCCAAACAACAGGCCTGCGCAGGGGCGACCTCGATCTCATGAGGCGTGCGCTGTCGCTTACAGCTAGGGCTTTTTATAGCAGAGCAAGCGAGCCCGGGCACAGAAGATAAGATGGTAGTTAGTGATTGACTATCAGGGTCGGGGTCTGAGGTGGTCTTGAGGCCTTAATTGGCCTGTCTCCGGGCTGTCAGGTTGCCCTAATATCTTGGGTCAACATTCTTTTCCACTGGTGGTTTCGAGTTCTGGGCCTATGGACTCCAGGGGTCCCGGAATCCCTTTTTCTCTGCAGAGGTCCCCTACAGAGCGACTGGGCTTCTCTTTAACTAGGTCTCTAAATAAGCTTCCTCCTTTCCTAGTTTCAATAATGCTAGGCTTTTGCTGGGGTTCCACACCCAACACCATTTGTTGAAGAGACTGTTTTTTACTTCATTTTATGTTCCTTCCTCCTTTGTTGAATATTAATTGACCATAGATTCCTGGGTTTATTTTGGGGCTCTCTTTTCTGTTCCTTTGATCTATATGTCTATTCTTATGCCAGTACCAGACTGTTTTGATGACAGTAGACTTATAGTCTGTAGATTTCTGAGTACAAGTCTTTTACCTCCTTGATTAAGTTTATTCCTAGGTACTTTATTTTTCTTGTTGTTATGGTAAATGGGATTTGTTTTCTAGCTTCTGTGTCTGATGTTTCATTATTGGTATACCAAAATGCCTTTGATTTCTGAATATTGACTTTATATCCACGTATTTTGCTAAATTTGCTTATTAGGTCAAGTAGGTTTTAAGTGAAGTGTATTGGGCTTTGTATATACACCATCATGTCATCTGCAAATAATGACAGTTTTACTACCTCCTTTCCAATTTGGATACCTTTGATTGCTTTTTCTTTTTTGATCACTATGGCTAGAACTTTCAAAACACTGTTGAATGGAAGTGGAGAGAGTGGGCAACCTTTTCTTATTCTTCATCTTAGGGGGAAGTGCCCATCAGTGGATGAATGGATCAAAAAACTTTGGTACACTTACACAATGAAATACTACACAGCAGAAAAAAAAGAAGGAAATCCAACCTTTTGCAACAACATAGATGGAACTGGAGAGTATTATGCTTAGTGAAATAAGTCAGTCAGCGAAAGATAAATACTATACAATCTCTCCCATTATAGAAGACTAATAAAAAAAAAAAAAAAAAAAAACCAAGTAAAATAGAATCAGAGGTATGGAAACAAGGAACAAACTTTCAATGTGCAGAGAGGAGGGAGGAGAGGGGCAAAGAGGTCAAAAAAGGGGAACAGTTTAGTCAAGGAACTAGCATAAGTGACCCATGAGCATGGACAACATGTGGAATTGACTGCAGGGGAGGAGATAGGGAGGGTGGGGCAGGGGAGAGTAGTGGGTGGGGGGCATAGGATAAATGTAATATAACAACAATAAAATAATTTTTAAAAAGAAATGAAAAATTGAAATGAAATACTATTTCTACTTATAAACTTCTCAAAAATAAAGATGTTCTTCAATTTTGATAAGGATATATTTGCAGACGTTGCTGTTTGTTATGTAAATTGGCATAAGCATTATACAAATCAATTAAGCAATATGTATTAGGAACTTGAAAGGACTTTACACCCTTTTGGACTCATTAATTTCTCTTTTATGAACCCTTATAAGAGAAATTATTCAGAAGCTTTTACTAATATGTATGTCCAAAGATGTTCATTGCATTATTATTTATACTAGTAAAATGTTAAAAAGAACTTAAATATTAAAAAGAAAGAAAGAAAGAAATGGGTGAAATTTTCTCACATCTGATAAAAGATATAAACCTAAGGACTCAAGAAGTTGAGAAAATCCCAGGTAAGCTAAACTCAAAGAAATATATACCAAGACACATCATAGTTAAACTTCTGAACACTAAACATAAAGAAAAAAATCTTAAAAGTAGCTAGAGAAAAATGATGCCTAATCTTTAGGCAAAAACAATTTGAATAACAACAGATTTCTCATCAGAATCTCAGGACAAGAAGGCTGTGTCACAAGATTTTATTTTTTATCTTAAACTGAAAGAGCTATCAATCTAAAATTCTATACCTAGTGAAAATATATCAGTAATAAAGGGAAATCAAGACAATATCAAATGAAGGAAAAGTCAGAGAATTCATGGACATACCTAAAAAATGGAATACAGAACTACTCCAAATAATGGCTAAAGGAAATGGTAAGAAATCAGAGGACAATATGAAAGAAGAAAGAAAATAGTAGGCAAAAATATTGGTAAATACATTAGGCTTCAAATACATATATGTATGTGTGTGTGTGTGTGTGTGTGTGTGTGTGTGTGTAGAGAGAGAGAGAGAGAGAGAGACATTGAAATATTGTGGATAAAATGAAATTTTTGAAATGTTCAAGTAACCATAAGAAGGAAAAAGAAAACAGCAGAACAGAGAAACAAACAACAAAAAGAGCAAATGGGAAAAAAAGTAAAATGGCAGATTTGAGCCCTAACTTATCAACAATAATTAAGTATAAATGGTGTCAATATGACAAAGAAAAGATTTGCAGAGTCGATCAAAAGACATTCTTTTTTTACTGTCTATAAGAAACTCATTTCAAATATAAAAATATAGGTAGGTTGAAAGTAAAATGATGATAAAAGTTATACCATACTAATATTAATTTTAAAAAGTAGCTGTTGTTCTGTTAGTTTCAGGTAAAGTGGATTTTATTTTATTTTTAAAGATTTTTTTATTTATCATTTTTAGAGAGAGGGGTAGGGGGAGAGAGAGAGAGAGAGAGAGAGAGAGAGAGAGAGAGAGAGACAGGGACAGAGATCAATATATGGTTTCCTTTCACCTGCCTCCAGCTATGGATCTGGCTGCAGACCTGGCTTGCAACTTGATTATGTGCTCTGGCTGGGGAATGAAACCTTTGGGTTCGCTGGCTGGCTGAAGTGGATTTTAAAGCAAACGAAATTACTAGGGACAGAGAGGGACATTGTATCATGATAAAATGATGAATACAAGAAGAAGATGTAATGATCCTAAATGTATATGCATCAAACAACAAAATATAAAAATGTAAAGCAAATACTGATAGAACTTAACAAAAACTGATGAAAGGAGAAATAGATCAATTCACCATTACAGTTGGAGGTTTCAACACCCTATTCAAGAACTGATAAAATAACTAGAATGAAAATCAGTAAAGATACAGAAGAATCAAAAACATTATAAACCATTAGGATCTAGTGGATACTTATAGAACACTCTATTCAATAAAAGTAGATAACACATTCTTCTCAAGCATCCATGGAACATGTATGAAGATGGAACATATCCTGGGGGACAAAAAGAACTCAACAAATTTAAAATAATTGACAGCATACAGAGTATGTTCTGTGACTGCAGTGGAATCAAGATAGAAATCAACAACAGAAAGATAACAAGAAAAATCTCCAAAAACCTTTAAACTAAACAACACACTTAAATAATTCATGAGTCAAAGAGTAAATGTCAAGGGAAAAAATGTTAAAACACATTGAACTTAATCAAAATGAAAACACAACTTATCAAGATTTGTGGGATGCAGCTAAATGAATGCTGAGAGAGAAATTTATTGCATTAAATAGGTATATAAGAAAAGAAGAATCTCAAATCAATAATCTAAGTTCCTCCCAATGATCTTAACAAAGAAGAATAATACAGTTATAATAATAAAGCTGAATTTGAAAACAGAAAAATAATAGAGAAAATCAATTTTAAAAGCTAGTACTTTAAAAAAAAAAACAAAACAGTTTTTTTAGAAGACACTCTGTACACATAAACCTGACAACTTAGGTAAAATGGACCAATTCCTTGAAAATCACAAACTACCACAACTGCCCCAATATGAAATAGATAGTTTGAATCACTGTGTAACTATTAAATAGCACTACCAACTTTAAAATCTCTTGAAAATTTTTCTAGGCTGAGATTTCACTAAAGGATTCTATCAAACATTTAAAAAAGAACACTAATTCTACCCAGTGTTTTCTAGAAAATAGAAGAGGAAGAAACACTTTCTAATTCCTTTTATAAAGCCATTATTACCTTTATATCAAAATCAGAAAACAATAGAACAGAAAAGAAAACTAAATGCTACCAATACAGGTGCAAAATTCTTTTATAAAGTATTAGCAAATAGAATTCAACAACATATGACAAGAATGACATATCATAATAAAATGAGGTTTATTCTTGATAGGCAAGGCTAATCCAATATATGAAAATGAAAACCCATGTAATTCACCATATTAACAGGCTAAAATAAAAGGAAAAAATCACATAATTATATCAACTGATGCAGAAAAAGTAACAAAAATCTAAAATATCTGTTCACAACTGCACCACTCAGAAAACAAGGAATCATGGGGAACTTCCCCAACCTAATAAAGGCATCTACAAAAGTCCTACAGCTAATATACTTAATGATGTAAGACTGAATGCTTTCTTCTAAAAGACTAGGAACAAGGATGTCTACTCTCACCACTCCTATTCGAAATAGTCAATATAATAAGGAGAGAAAGAGAGAAATATAAGGCACACAAATTATAAGGGAATAAATAAAATAATCTGTATTTACAGACAATGTCATTGTCTATACAGAAAATCCCAGACTTCTCAAAAACTCTCATTATTAAGTGATATCACAGGAAATATACAAAAATCATTTGTATTTCTAGACACTAACAATGAACACCAGAAACTAAAATTAAAACACAGTACTAGCAAGGGAATCCAAGATGACTGCAGAGTAAATGGAAGCTACATTCACCTCCTCCTAATGCCACCCCAGATCTGAAGCTAACTTACAGAGCAACCTGAATGACCAGCTAAAGGGTAGCTGAACAGATTATAACCAAGAATTTACAGAAGAACCCACAGAGAGACTAGTAAGAAGAGTGAAGATGTGGAAGGGGCCAACCCTCACACCCATGTGAGGAAGATAAAGTTCTGGAGGATATCTCAAAAGTCCTCCCCCAAGGAGTTCAAGGTCTCAACTCCATGTCAGGGTCCCCAACCCAGAGCACCAAAGCTGGGAAGAAAAGCCTGCCCACATAGCATCTGGCAGTGCAAATCAATGGGGACTCTGTCCATCTGGAAGAAAAAGAAATGGGCCAGAAACCCAGTTGCTCTCTTAAAGGGCCAGCACACAGGATCTTGCTCTTGGACACTAACCTGGGGCTCCTGTAGAGCGGAGGCAATTTAGGGCATACAGAAGTCATAATGAGAAGATATGGGTGGCATGGCCCCAAGAATTTTGGAAGGTTACCCACTGAGGTCCCTGTACTGAGTCCCTATCCTACACTGCCCTCAGATGTCACCCTTCCAGGATTGAGTACTCCTATTCTTACAGCACCAGTCTGGGGAGTGCACTAGCTCAATACTTCAACTACTGGTGACAACACCCTGCTGAGCTCAAGTCCTAAAGAAAGGTCTGCTGGCTGCATCCAACTGGGACCTTTGGTAAGTTCTATTTCTGGAGAAGCTCTTGTTGGAGACTCAACAGTCACTGAGCTGTGAGCTTTGAAGTGGAAGCCATTCCTCCCCAACTCTCCACACAGCCAGCACCCCTCTACTACCTTGTGATCCTCTTGGCATCTCCTTCTGAGTCCTAGTGGCCCCTACCTGCTGAGCTCAGTCCCATAGTGGGACTGGAGTACTGCATAGAGCTGGAACTTTAGAAGTCAGTCTCCCTGGGAGGTTCTTATCCAGGACTTAAACAAGCACTGGGTTCTGCAGCTATGACATGGTGGAGGCAAGCTCAGCTGGCACCACCTCCTTAATGGGAGACTCATTTGACCTGTCCCTTTAACTCCCAGGGGCTCTGCTCTACTGAGCTTGCTCCTGCAAAGGGACTGGCTGGCTATACCCAACCTGGACCTGTGATGTGCTCCTGAGAGAAGCTCGGGTTGGAGGTTCTGGAAGAGAATGAATGGTATGGCTCCAGAATAAAAGCCACTTTGCTCCCATTGAGTGCCTAACCATACTGCTCCCAAGCATGAGACCCACAAGCCCCATCCTTCCAACAGCATTTAGAACCAAATACAACAACAGGGTGTACATAAGCCACACAAGAGATATTCCTGGGGCACCTAGCTCAGGTGATATAGAAGACTGCAAGACTTCAACAACCAAACACCTACAACAAAATATCATCACAGGTTTGGGAGTCAGACCAGACTTACCTAATACATAGACAAACACAAAAAGACAGACAGAATGAGGAAATTAAGAAACATGCCCCAAATGAGAGAACAAGAAAAATTTTCAGAAGAATTGAATGAAATGGAAGCAACCAAGACATCAAATGCAGAGTTCAAAACAATGGTTATAAGAATGCTCAAGGACCTTTGGGGAAGAATGGATTATCTCAGTGAGAAATTAAACAGAGATAGTAAGCATTAAAATAAACCAGGAAATTACTAAGAAAAGAGTCAGAAATAAGGAATATCTGAAACAAAGAACACTCATTCACTAGAAGGAATCAATAACAGGTTAGATGAAACAAAGGATCAAATCAGCAATTCAGAAAATAAGAGGAAGCATATAAGCAGAACAACAAAAATAACTTTTTAAAGATTTTATTTATTATTTTTAGAGAGAGGGGAAGAGAGAGAAGCAGAGAGGGAGAGAAACATCAAGTATTGCCTTTTTTCACCTGCCTCCAGCTACAGACCTAGCTGGAGACCTGGCTTGCAACCTCATTATGTGCCCTGGCTGGGGAATCGAACCAGCGACCTTTGGGTTCACAGGCCAGTGCCTTATCCACTGCACCACCAGCGAGAGCCAAAACTAATTTTTTTAAATGATTAAAGTCTCGGTCAATAGTATAAAAACAAATAATATAATCAGAAAATGGACCAAATACATTTGGAAGAGACTTTTCACTGAAGAGTATCTATTTGTGTCAGAGAAGCACATGAAAAAATGTTCGGCATCACCAAGTATCAGGAAAATGCAAATTCAGACCCCAATGAGATATCGCCACACACCTGGCAAAAATAAAATATACTGACAAAACCAAGTACTGGCCAGAGTGGAGCAACTGTATTTTTCATATTGCTGATGGGAATGTAGAGTGTTTCAGCCACTCTGGAAAACAGTTTTATAGTTTCTTAAAAACCAAACAGAAGTGAAATAAATCATACAGAGAAAGACAAATATTGTCATGTGGAATCTAAAAACAAAAACACAGAAAAACAGATCATACTTGTAATCACCAGAGATGGGGGCATTATTTATTTTGTAACTGGAAGTTATAAGTACAACACAATGACTATAATTGTGCTACTATATGGTATATTTGTAAGTTTTTAAGAGAGTAAAACTAAAAATTCTTACAAAAAAAAAAAAAAACATTTACACTCAGGTTTTTGTTTTGTTTTTTATTTTGTATCTATGTGAGGTATTGTGGTAATTTTGCAGTATACGAGGTCTGCAGGGAAAAGTCCAGCCATTGTTAATGTTGTGAGGATGGTTTGCATCAGCCACATCCATATAACCTGGCAGCCAAGGAGAGTGGACTGTAATGCACATGCATGAACAATAAAGACTTCACTATACCAGTTGGTGGGAGTAGTAGACACCATTGAGTGAGCATGTGTACTGTGTGTCCATCACATTCAAAATGACTTAATGACAGAGCAATGAATTTGCATCAAATCTTACATTAAGCTTGAATATTCCTCTGCAGAAACTATTCCGATGGTTCATAAGGCTGCAGCTGTGGGCAACTGGAGATTGGCAGCTTCATCACAACAACATGCTTGCTTATGCATTGCATCTCATGCAGAGATTTTTGGCAAAACATCAAATCACCTAGTTGACTCAGCCCCACTAGAGCGCACATTTGGGGCCCTGTGACTTCTGGCATTTACCAAAACTAAAATCACTTTTGGAAGGAAAGAGATTTCAGATGGAGGCATAGGTAGACACACTTAACCTTCTTCCACAACCATAAGAAGAATTACATCTACTTCGAACAGTAAACAACCAGAACTACCAGAAAATCGGACTGCATGGAAATCCAACAAAGATCTAGAGAACACACATCCAGACAGGTAGGAGGGGTGGAAGCCAGGGATCTGGGGCAGAGCTGGGGTCCAAGGCAGAGAAGATGTGAAGTGGCAGCAGTGGCAGCAAGGCAGTGGCTGTGGTAGGTCAGAAGAAAGAACAGTCGTACATTATAAAAGCTAAGAGGAACACCAGGGGACCTATCTCAGTCCCAGGCCAGGTTGCACAGCTCATGGTTCCAGCACTGAGAAAATAAAGCCTCATTGCTTCTAGTTATGAAAACCAGTGGGAGTTGGGGTGGTGGAAGAAACTGCCAGTCTCTCAGGAAAGTCCATTTACAGGACCCCCACAGCCCTAAGCATATGCAAACCCACCTGCTCTGGGAATCATCACCAGGGCAACAGCTAGAGGGGTGCCAGTCACATATAGGAAGTAGGTGAAGCGACTGGCAAAGGAGCACGTGCTGAGCAAGCAGCATTGTTCCCTCTCTGACCCCTCCCTACATACAGCACCACAAGGGGGTGAAATGGGTCACTGACAAATACCTAAGGCTCTGCCCTTTACAACATAACAGGTGCGGCCAGCTGTACCTAAGACACAGAGGGAAACACAGGTGGATGTCAAGTTGAGTAGACAAAAAAATGGCCCAAAAGAGGGAGCAGATTAAGGCTCCAGAAAGAGAACTAAGCAGTGAGGAGATAGCCAACCTAACAGATGAAGAGTTCAAAACACTGGCGATAATGATGCTAACAGACATGCTTATGTATGACAAATGCGTAAGGGAAGAAGTGAAGGCTACACTAAGTAAAATGAAGAAAAGCACACATGAAATCAATAGTAAAGGAAAGCAAGCCAGGGTTGAAATCAATAATTTGGAACATAAAGAAGAAATAAACAGTCAACTAGTGCAGAATAAAGAAACAAGAATTGAAAAAAAAACAAAGAGAGGCTTAGGAACCTTTGGGAGAACTAACTTTAAATGTACCAACATCCAAATCATAGAGATGCTTGGAGTAAAAGAGGAAAAGCAAGAAACTGGAAACTTAGTTGAAAAAATAACGAAAGAGAACTTTCCTAATTTGGTGAAGGAAATAGATATACAGGTCCAGGAAACACAGAGAGCCCCAAATAAGCTAGACCCAAGATGATCACACCAGAACACATCATAATTAAAATAGCAGAGGTTAAAGATAAAGAATCTAAAAGCTTCTGGAGAAAAGAAGAAAATTACCCACAAAGGAGTTCTCATAAGACTACCAGCTGATTTCTCAAAAGAAACTTTGCAGGCAAAAAAAAGAATGTAAAGAAGTATTTGAAATGTTAAAAAGCAAGTACTTACATCAAGATTACTCTATCCATCAAAGGTATCATTTAGAATGGAAGGGCAGATAAAGTGCATCCCAGACAAGGTAAAGCTAAAGGAGCTCATCATCACCAAGCCATTATTATATGAAATGTTAAAGGGTCACATTTAAGAAAGATAAAAACAAAAACTATGAACAGTAAAATGACAAAATTATCAACAAATAAATCTAAATAAACAAACTAAGCAAACAACTAGAACAGAAATAGAACCATCGATATAATCATACAGAGGAGAGGGTAGTCAGTGGAGAAGGAGAAGAGGGAGAATGAGGGAAAAGGTGCAGGGATCAAGAAGCATAACTGGTTGGTGTAAAATAAAGAGGGGGACATTAAGAATAGTATAGGAAGTGGAGAAGCAAAAAACTTTATAATCATAGCCCATGGGCATGAACTAAGGAACTAAGGGAGCTGGGTGATTGCTGGAGGGAAGGTACCAAACTGGGGGGGGGGGGGGATAAAACATTGGGACAACTATAATAGCATAACCAATAAAATATACTTTTATTTATGTATTTATTTTAAATATTTTATTCATTATTTCCAGAGAGAAGGGCAGGGAGGGAGAAAGACAGGGAGAGAAACGTCAATGTATGGTTGCCTTTCACCTGCTTCCAGCCACAGACCTGGCTGGAGACCTGGCTTGCAACCTGGTTATGTGCCCTGACTGGGAATTGAACCAGTGACCTTTGGGTTTGCAGGCTGGTGCCTATCCACTGAGCCACCAGCAAGGGCTTAAAGTATATTTTTAGAAAAGAAGGGGAATAGAGATCAGACTGTTGATGAGATTCAGGAACATATGATGGGACAGCTGATGGTGACTGGGGGAACTGTGTGAGGTCCCAAGGTGCCTACTTTGAAAGGGACTGAGGCCTCATTGTCCTATGTACAAATATTTCTTGTATCTTGAATCTTCTTCAATAAATGTCTCTATTTTCATATTACATGGCTCAAAACTTTCCAGACAGACCATGTGTAAGTCAAGTCATTGTGCTGTACACCTGAAACTTATACAGTGCTGAATGTCAGTTATATCAGTAAAACTGAAAGGAAAAACAAACCTAAACATATGATTACCATACATATGTGCTCAGCAACCACACTCCTGAGCACACAGTGATGAAAACACATCCACACTAAACCCGTACATTATTGTTCATAGCAGCTTTCTTTGTAACAGTCAAAAATGGGAATAAGGGAATGGTTAATAATGTGGTACATCCACACCATGGAATTACTACTCAGCAATAAAAAGAAATGAACTAATGATCTAGGAAACATGGTGGATGAACTCCAGGGACATTGTTCTGAGTACTTGGACACTAAAAACATAGAAAAACAGTCTCTGAAAATCATGTAGTACTGTGTGGTTATTTGAATAATATTCTCAACAAAACTATAGAAATGGAGAACAAGTTAGTGTTGCCTGGAGGTAGAGATGGGGGAAATGAAGGAGTGGGTTGTGATTACAAAGGAGTAGCACAAAGCAGATCTTTGTTGAAACAGTTCTGAATCTGGACTGTGCTTGTGGGTACAGGAATCTACATGTGACCAAATGCACAGAATTTCACACATACACTGTACTAGTTGGTTTCCTGGTTTTGATACTGTATAAAGTTCTAACTGTCAGGGGAAACTGGGTGAAGGATAGACAGGATTTTTTTGTACTACCTTTATAACTTCTTGTACATTTATAATTATTTCAAAAATAGAAAGTGTAAAAACTATTTTAAAGATATAAAAGCCTAGATAAGAACTGTTCAGGGAAGAAGGTAGTTTTATTGGAATCACATTGAGTTGGAGGAGCTGGTATGATAACGAGATGGAGATGTGAACAGGCATCTTACAATACTGGTCTGAATTTTGAGAACATCTGAGCCTGAGAAGGTTAAATGAAGCTGGATCCTTGTGCAGTTGCGAAGGGAAAGAGTGGAGTAAAAAAGGAAATCAAGGAGATTTATGCCTGTGAAGAAGAGCATGAACTGCTGGCAAGAGGAATGTGAGATTTGGGTTGTCAAGTGGGCAGACTTGCTGTTAGCCCAGGTGAAGCATCCCTTTTCTTTCACCAGAGAAAATAGGGTTTTCAAAATATTGGATTGTACTTCAAAAGAACTGGATTATACAACCAGATCTGCAATTAGTCGTTTAGATTTGTTACCTTAGACAAACCACTTAATTTTTGAGTCTCATTTCCTTGTCAGAATATTGTAAATGCAATCTTTTTCATCAGACGAGTTTGGGATTTGGATGTGCCTCACCTATGTTTATTTGGAGCCCAGGTTGAGGGCCACAGGGACCCAGGGCACATCTTCTTAGGACATGTTTCAATCCTCTGCTTGTTCATGCTATCATTTCCTTGCAAAGCAAATGGAAAATAATATGTGGGGTGGGAGGAATGGCCCACCCAGGGTGAGTGGGGGTAGGAAGTGAATATTTGCTGACTAATCAAATCTTGATGAGGTTTGGGTTTGGGTTAGGCCAAATCTTGGTTTAGGAGACCTGGAACAATCTAACCCTATTTCCTGAAATTGATACTTAAATTTCCTTGGTTACTTTATCAAGTCTCAGGCTGGGAATAGCTAACCCTGAGTCCCTGGATGGCTTGGATGTAGGAAAATCCCCTGATTCCCTTGAGACTTTGTTTCCTAGAAGACTGGTTGACCTTTCATTAGCTTCCTGGAGCTGAGGCCCAGCGTGGTCACGAAGCTCACTCTTTCTTCATGGTGTGGAACATTTGTTGTTTGCCCCTCCAGTTACTCCTTTCCCATTTTCTACCCTGCAGAGTTGTTTGTACTTATGTTGCTATGAACATGGCTGTATAAATATCTACTAGAGTTTCTGCTTTCAATTATGTTGGATATATGCCCACAAGTGGAATTGCTGGATCATATAGTAATTCCTTTTTTAACTTTTTGAGGAACCACCATACTTCTTTCTACAGTGGCTGCACTATTTTACATCCCACCAGCCGTGCACAAGGTTTCAAAGTCTCCACATCCTTCCCTAAACTTGCTATTTTCTGTGTTTATTTTTTTTAGTACTAGTCATCATAATAGTTGCAAATGGGGTATTTCATCGTGGTTTTGATTTGCATTTTTCTAATAATTAGCGCTGTTAAGCATCTTTTCATATGCTTATTAGCCATTGGTGTGTCTTCTTTCGAGAAATGTCTATTCAAGTACTTGGCCCATTTTTAAATGAGCTTGTTTTTCCTGTAGTGACTTCATATATTCTGGATAGTAGATCCTTGATTAGTGGCCTTTTTATTCTGTTGATAGTGTCCTTTGACACACAAAAGTTTTTAATTTTGGTAAAACCCAATCCATTTGTATTTTCCTTTTGTTGGTTGTGTCAAGTATGGAGAATATTTGGGGCATCATTGCTATGTGGAAGTTGCTTGTACACTTTTTCCCCATAAGACCCACCCAGCACTCTCTATCCACTAGCAGAACCTGTGGGACACAGTGTTGTATCAATCCTCCTTGAGAGACTGAACTTCCTGGTGGCAGGAAGTTTCTATTAATACTGGGGCCTTGCAGAGTACTTCACAGCATGAAGTTTGGGGGCACCGAAAAGCTGCTGGATAAGTAAATAAAGGGATAATTGAATAAATGGCTCTAGGAAGGAAAAAATTGGCACTGCCACAGGGCTCTGAACCTCAGACCTGACTGTTTAAAAGCTCTTTATTTGTTTCTTTCATTCTCTATTGTCCTGGGAGGTTGCTTCTCAGTGGGACTTGGTTTTTACATAATTGTTTGCAGCATAACAATACTGTTCTATAGCTGTGAGGCAATGGCCTAATTTCCCTCCTTCTTTAATGAAAGGGACATGTCTCCTCTAGGAAATTGTTGATTTATTGAGTGACCAAAGACTGTTTCTGTTCCTAATAGAAACCAGCATAGACAAGCTACTTGCTGAAGATGAGGAAGGAACATGAGCAACTACTTCTGAATAGGAAATTAATGTTGTCACCCCTGTGTGTCCTTGCTAATTTGGAGCTGAGTTTCATCCTGATATTCTCCCTTGGAGACAGAGGCCTGCTCAGGACAACCAGTACCACCATTTTAATGAAATTTGTGCATGCAGCTCTCTCATGAGCCCCCAAGTCTCCTGGAACATAAATTCAATGTACAATCAAAATTGGGAGCATTCATTTCACAATAAAAGAAAATCTACTGAATGAAGCCTGAATAATTATTAATTATTTTTTTCTGTTTTTCATTCTTTTTAGGGCTGCTGGTGTCACTATCTAATAAAGAGTAGCTAGCACCAAAGAGAAGGAAAACCTAATAAGAGAAAAAATATGAAATTAAGAAAATTCTTCAATTAACTTTTTCTGCAAATTGTGGAAAGGTTATCATTATAAACTATTGTTTCATTTTAGCTGCAGAACAGTCCACTAAAGTGTACAGGTCTTTCTGGTCATATTGGAGCAAGTTTGAAGTGATGACACGCTAGAGAGAGCAGGGACTGGATTTGCATCCTTGAAGTACCTCCCTTTCCTCTTGTACCATCCTACTCAAGTTATGAAACCCATTTTAACCTCTATTCGCTCACCTTTGAAAGAGGGATGCTAATGGGAAATGTCTTAGAGCTGCTACAAGATTAAATGAAACAGCACTTGTGACGCATGTGGCATGTGCTCAATAAATCATCCCTTACCTCCTCCTCTCACTGTGGGAGGCAACCCCACAGTGCTATGTGTTGTGCACGAGCACGAACCAAACGCCAGAGACTTTTCGGGTCACCAAACACAAAAGTTTATTGGCCAAACAACAGACCTGCGCAGGGGCGACCTCGATCTCATGAGGCGCGCCCTGTCGCTTACAGCTAGGGCTTTTTATAGCGGAACAAGCGAGCCCGGGCACAGAAGATAAGATGGTAGTTAGTGATTGATTATCAGGGTGGGGGTCTGAGGTGGTCTTGAGGCCTTAATTGGCCTGTCTCCCGGCTGTCAGGTTGCCCTAATATCTTGGGTAAACAGTCTTTTTCCCGCCAGCCAGCAGGTTCTCACCCTGCACTTGTGGACTCCAGGGGTCCCGGAATCCCTTCATCCCTGCAGAGGTGCCCTGCAGAGCGATTGGCTTTTCTTTAACTAGGTTTCTAAGCTTCCTCCTTTCCTAGTTTCAGTAATGCTAATAATACACCTTAGGCTTTTGCTAGGATTCCAAAGAGGGGAGGAGAGTGAGCAGGTCCCTTAAGCAGTTCTGGCAGCGGCCCTGTGTAGAGGGAAAAGGGGAGGGAGAGGCTGGGGCCGCTGGGCAGCTCTTGCCTTGCAGGGTTTCACAGTATGGATGCAACCATTTAGGGACAGAGTTATTGCTAGGCAATTACTAATTTAAATAACAGACTAGTGGCTGACAAAATGACTAAGGCCTATGGACAGAAAAATGATTTTTTTAAGACATTGGTTCCTTTATCCACTTTTTCGTTGGTCAAACACATGTGTGCCTTGAAAAAGGAGCTGGCCAGCAGTGAGGGATTCCACCTCTCTTGGGCCTGGAAATAGCCTTTTTTTTTTTTTTCCTGTAAGGTGGCTCTAGTAGAGCTTAGTTGTCTTTAACTTCTTGAAACAATTTTGTTAGATTGTATTGTGACAGCTGTTATATCAGCATGTATTTTTAAAAAGCATCAAAATTAGTGAATTTGTGTATGGCCATTTTAACATTGAAGATGAAAGAAAATACACAACTTTTTTGGCATATTATTCTTTATTATTTCAACAAAGGTAAAAATGCAACTGAAACACAATCATAGATATGTGCAGTGTATGGGAAAGGTGTTGTGACTAATTGAACTTGTCAACAGTGGCTTGCAAAGTTTTGTGCTAGAGATTTCTGCCTGGATGATGCTCCACAGTTGAGTAGACCAGTTGAGGTTGATAGCAATCAAATTGAGACATTAATTGGGAACAATAAATGTCATGTAGGCAATAGCAGACACACTGAAAATATTCAAATCAATAAAGTTAGTGGGGAAAATGAAAAATGTATCTTTTATGGAAAACGCTAAGCAGACTTTTTTTTTTTTTTTTTTTTTTTTTTTTTTTTTTTTTTTTTTTTTTTTTTTTTTTTTTTTTTTTTTTTTTTTTTTTTTGCCTACTCAATAATTTGCTGCTTCTTCCAGGACTTATTTCAAACTGTTCCAAGATATTTAGGTCCAGTTGGTTGGGGTGTTGCAACCACATTGGTCAAGGTATGAATGAATGTCCCACGTTACTATAAGCTGCATAGCTGTGTTCCATGTGTTTCATGCACGGCTGTCCAGCAGCCACCATGAGAGAGCCCCCAGTAGTCACAACTGACCACTGGCCTCTTCTAATTTAATCTAATTTCCTCTTTTTCAAGTCCCAAATAAGCGGAGAGATTAGGCAGGATATGGAATGTTTGGTAGCTTGGGATTTTTCTTTCATTTTATTGGGGCCAGATGTGAAGGTAGTGTCCCCTTCTAAGTGCTATTTCCACCCCCATGAAAGGGCCAAGGGGAATGACAACATAGGTGGGAAGAACTTTGCACAGTTAAAGGATATATAAGACATTGTAAATAGACCGAGCTATAAAGCCCTGGGACAAGCGAGAATAATCGGAATCCTGTTCACTGAAGAAATGTGAGGCTCTTTTCTACGTTTTATCACAAATTTCTTCATTTGTATTATCTGTTAAGAAATCTGTTTTCACAGATATTTATGTTCAGAATCCCAGAGAGCAGAAGTCTTCATCCTTGCTACTTGGAAGTTTTTTCTGCCCACAGAACAGAATATAGGTGCGGATTGTCCAGAGAGCTCACATTGAGGAGGGCAGAGAGGCCACCCACCTGTGACAGCAGAGCCCAGACTGCATGGGGTTTCCAGAAGGAGACAGAGTCTTCATTTTGGAAAAACAAACTCTCCACATTTTCATGATTTGTTCTTCTCACTTTTAAAGATGTTGGCAGCAAAGATTAGTGTCTTTTGTTTTTTTTTTTAAATGCTGTTCTCAGTATTAAAAAACAAAATTCACCTGAGTAAATTTTAGGTCTTATTGGTTTTATTCAATGATTTATGAACTGGGCAGCATTCAGGCTAACAGATAGAAAGGTGCTCCAAGGAGCTGTGCAAACTGAAAGACTTTTTCAGGCAAAAGGGAGTGGGGCAAAGAAGTCATACTAGCAGAAAGCAGATTGGTGTAGAAGACTACTTTCCTTTAGAGTACAGCAGGGGTCCATCCAGTAATGGCCTCACTACTGCTGGTCTGGTGATTGCTGGCTCAGAAGTTAAGATTCCATTTATGGGTGGGACTGACACTGTTACTAAGTTAAGTCTCTCTTTGGTGATGTGGGGCCAGTATAAGTGACTTCATTTGGAGCCTGTTATTTTTAACACAAGGTTGGAAGCCCTCCCCAACTTTGTGATTATCAGAGGTGACATACTCACCACCACAAAGCCCCCCATCACCTGTTGTTCTACATGATACTGCACACCTGCATCTTATCCATAGTTGAAGTGACTGCCTACTAGGCTTAGTCTTTTTCTCCTGAACTTGTTCTGATCATGTATTGAACACCCAATGTGGAACATGACAGTGCTAGCCATCTGGAGACAATATTTATGTATTTATTTGTTTATTATTTTTAGAGAGAGGGGTAGGGAGAGAGGCAGAGAAGGAGAGAGACATCCATGTATGGTTGGTTGCCTTTCACCTTCCTCCAGCTATGGACCTGGCTGGAGGCATGACTTGCAACCTGGTTATGTACCCTGGCTAGGAATCGAACCAGCAACCTTTGGGTTCACAGACCGGCACCAATCCACTGAGCCACCAGCCAGGGCTGGGGACAATATTTAGAGGTCATAATTGCCGTCTCCAAGGAGCTCAGGCTCTAGAGGAGGAGAGAGAGGAGGCAAATGTACTCAAACACTTTGTAGGGAGTTGTTATTGAGGGGCATTGGGACACTCTGGGAGAAAAGGATAGTAAAGGATAGTGCCCCAAACACTGTGGGGCCACCTGGATAGGAGTGAGCCATAGAAAGTGCTAACATCAAAATAGAAAGGCCTTTCAAGTGAGAGGCAATAAGCATTTATCGAGATAAATAAGAATAGCTGTTTCGACATACTGATTCATGTAAAAGCTGAAATAGTGTTCTAATTATTAGGAGGCAAAGACAGTGGATATTTATGAGAAAGGGAAGGGGGAAATTCCATCACTAGAAGGAAGACATTTCTGTTGGTGAAGGTAAGATAGAGCGATATTAATTCCAAACAATGTCTTTAATTTTTAGTCCAGTAGTCATTAGCTGAGTAGATATAACTGCTTTCTTGTTATTTTTGCAAATAGTTTTTTGGAACACAATGTTGGTTTAGACCCAACCCAAAAGATTATTTTGCCCAGTTTTAACATCCATAGGTTTGAGGCATAAGGCATGCAACGTGTTTCCTCTGGGATGGCAGCTCTGGCTCCATTTAAAGTAGCTCCATTTAAGTTACTGTTTACAAAAGGTACACAGAGCCCCAACAGAGCTACCAAGTAACCTTTGGGTTCACAGACCACAAGTAAGCTGAGGGACAGGATGTTTCAAGCAGGGATGAGAATATCTGCAAAGCTCAGGACTGGTGCAGTGCATGCCCAGGGGCAGCAGTGGCTTTGGCAAGGCTGGAGGCCCAGATAACTAGGGGAGTGGAAGGAGTTCAGATGCGAGAAATCAGGATGAGGCACAGCAGCCTGCAGTGCCTTACTTCTGGGATGCCTGCAGTACTTGACCATGGAGACAATAAGGTTCATTGTAGACTTGGGTTTTTTATTTTAATTTTTTTTTTTTTTCCACAGGGACACAGACTTTATTTAGGTACACATACATTTTGCAGCAAGGAAGGAAAGGGTTTTAAAATTTCCTGGAGCAACTGGTTCCTATATACTTCTTATAGGAATGTGGCAAGTTAGGTGTGGGATTGGTTAGAAACATTAAGGCACAAAAAAGTTCACCAATGAGGAGACAGGCAGGATGAGAAACCTTAAAGGAAGAAGAGAGGGGAAACAGAAGATTACTTAAGGTGAAGGAGGAGGGAGAGAGGAAGAGGTGGCAGCTTAGGAAGGTGCTGGCCTCAGATCATGTACAGGGTTGACCAAGCCAGAGTCCCTAGGGCTGGGTTGGTTCAGCTGCGCCTGCCCCAGAGGAAGAAGTTGCAGCGGGAAGAGGGATCAGTGGAAGGACCCAGGGGCCTGGAACACATGTAGAAGTGGCGGCCCAGATTGGGTCCTGGCTTCTTTACAGTTCGCATCACACATGGCTCCTTGTGACCCCCACAGAGGGGCATGGGCAAGGGGCCCCCCAGCACAGACTTCCAGAATAAAGTCCGTACCTTCTTCTCATCCTTGGCCTCTGAAGCCTTGGCCTGTCCCTCAACCACTCTAGTCACCACCTCATCTTCTGGGGTCTTTGGGGTCACAAGGGCACCCAGTCTAGGAAATTCCAAATTGGGAGAAGCTTGGGGACGGCAGGAGGATGGCTGGAAGTAGCTCATCAGTTTCTTTTGACCTCTGCTGGAGCCAATCTGACTTGCCCGAGGCCTGGCTGAGCGCCTGCGGGCTTTACTTTGGCGCATCTGTACTTGGGTTTGATTGCTGAGTTGCAGCGCTGACTGCTTGCACACAGAATCTCGTTTGAGATGAACTAGGTAGTGAAGGATCTTGAGCTGGGTGCCTGAAAACTCGGGGAGGAAGCGGGTGCAAAGAGATGGGCACTGTTTTGCTGGTACAGAGGACACACTCAAGACTGCACCCACAGGGCAATGGTCAGAGCCCATCACTTCAGGCAGCAAGAAAGAGGCCTGGAAGGTATCTATGACCAGGTTCCTGTCCCCCAGTACATAGTCAAGCCGGGAGCCATAGTTCAGACGGCGGGCACCAGTAACTTGACCAGCAAGTGAAGGCCCCCTCCTGCTTTGGCTGGAAGCAGCGGTAGCTATCAATAAAGGACCCTACATGGGACCTGGCCTGGCAATCCAGGTTACTGAGCAAACCGTCCATCCACTTTCGTCCTGGGTCCTCTTCAAAGTTTTCCAGGTTGACTGCATCCCAGTGGTCAATGGGGCGGTGGGCTGTGTTCAGGTCACCAAGAATGATCACATGGCTGCCAGCTGCCAGGAGTGCTTCTGCTCGGATCTGCAGCAAGCGATAAAAGCGCATCTTAAAAGCCAGCCGCTCCGCTTCCCAGGATCAGCATGGGGACAATACACGTTGATTAGGGTCAAGATCTTCTCCTTCCCTTCCCACGTACAGATCTTGTGCTGTGTGAGGAGGGTCCGGCCCTCATTATCCAGAGCCCGAAGCTCCTCTTGGGTGAACTCATCCATGTTTCCATAGCAACCTACATCCCCATTCTGAGTAGCAAGTAGGCCACTCAGGCCTTCTTCAGCTGCCACTGGGGTAGCACTGTCCTTGCAGAAGGTGGCCACACCAGAATATCCACTCCGGTTGCAGCTGAAGCTAGAATAGGAGTTATAGCCCTCAATGATAGCCAGGGGCTCTGTCAGCACATCCCTGGTCACTTTGGTCTCCTGAAGACAGATAATGTCAGCATCCAGCTTGTCCAAAATGCGCGCCATGGCCAAGGCGGTACAGTTGTTAGGCTCCTCGCCTGCCACCCCTTGCAGAGGGCTCCTGATCCCATTAATGTTCCAGCTCACCACGTGTAACATCTTGACAGAAAACCGCTAACGCCTCCCAGCCCGTATAGAACCTAAAGATAAGAAAACGGCTGGACATTCCCAAAACCGCCAGGCCCGACCTTCCGCGCACACTTGCGCAAGCGTTGCCCTATTTTAATATTTTTTTAAACTTAGTTATTTATTTGTAAAGTTATTTTTAGAAGGAGGAAGAAAGGAAGAGAAACATCAGTGTTTGGTTGTCTTTCACCTGCCTCCAGCTATGAATCTGGCTGGAGACCTGGCTTGCAACCTGGTTATGTGCCCTGACTGGGAATTGAACCTGCAACCTTTGGGTTTGCAGGCTGGCACCTATCCACTGAGCCACCAGTCAGGGCTTTTGACTTGGGTGGGTTTTTTAATTTATTTTACTATGAAAATGCTAACACATACACATACTAGAATAGTACAACAAACTTTCTCATACCTCTTTTCCAGTCCTCAGAGTTATCAATATAGAGCCAACCTTGTCTGATTTATATTTTCTTTCTGGCCCCTTCTTCACCTGCTGGATTGTTTTAAACCAAACTCCAGACAACATATCATTTTAGTCAATAGTTCACCATATATCTTTAAGAGAAAAATACTCTTCTGAAACATACCATAACAGCATTATCACAATTTAAAAATTAATAATCACCACAAATATTATATAATAATCAGCTAGTTTTATTTATTTATTTATTTATTTATTTTAGAGAGAGAAGGGAAAAGAGAAGGAGAGAAATGTCTGTCAGTTGCACACCTCCAACTGTGGGCCTGGCTATCAACCAAGGCTTGTGCCTTGACATGGAATCAAACCGATGACCTTTCAGTTCTCAGGCCAGGGCTCAGCTAGTTTTCAAATTTCCCTGATTGTCTCAGAGACTTCTTTTCATAGTGGTGTGTTAGATCCAGACAAGATCCACACATTGCTCATGGTGTGTAAGTTCTTATAGTCTTGTTAAATTCGTAACAGGTGCTCCCCTCTCCTTTCGACCCCTGACACTTACTGGAGAAAATGGGTCATTGGTCCTGCATTTTAGGGTTGGTCATTGAGGAGATTGGGGTTCTGGCTAGAACAGTTTGGCAGCATGGAGAAGGGTGAGCTAAAGAGAGCCTGACCAAGACATGTATGGCAACAATGTGGCTGGGAAAGGAGGAACGTGGTAGGGCTGGGGCAGTAATATAGAAAGGAGAGGCACATTTGAAAAATATTTAGAAGTGGAATTGGAGGCAGAGTGAGAGAAAAAGAAGTCTGCTGATGGCACCCAGATTTCTGGTTTAAGCAGCTTGGGGTACATGCAGGAACTTTAACCAGAAAGAGGGGAAAGGCAATGTATTATTAGGATAGAGATTTGCTTACTTAAACAAAGACCAAAACAAAATACACACACACATGCATATGATGGGATACAAGATATGCTACCCCAACATATGATAGCTGTATATACTGAATATTTCAAGCAGAAAAATATTGAGAAATGGCACGTGCAAGGACTTTCTGACCTTCTCCTGAATCAGGCCATAAAACCGCAATGTGAGAGATGCCCTCCTGTAGCTGGGAGAAAGGAGTGTCCTTCTCTGGGAAGACAAAGGGACACAGAGGACTCTGAATGAATAGGCCTTGCTAAGTACTTAGTTCATATTCTCTTCCTATCATATCTTTTCACAACCTTCAACTCTTGACCAGACCTAGCATAAAACACCCAGATGTAAGCATTTCTTCAAGTTCTTTTTCCCCTTTGCAAAAGCTCTCATGTCATGTAAAACATTATAAAATAAATCTATGTTTTTCTTATGAATCTGTCTTTCGTTATAAAGGTCACAGTCAAGAACTTAGAAAAGTAGAGAAAAATCATATTTTCCTCTCCTGCAACACATGCACCAAAGGACTTAAAAAATAAGCTTAGTTTAGGATGTCCAAGGTGGCTTACCCCAAGTCCACCTGGCTCTGGTGCAATGGAAGGGGAGTGTACCTCTTTCCTTTAAGGTCACAGTGCACAATCTCCTCACATTCCTTTTGCTCACATCTCTTTGGCTGGATTTTAGTCACATGGCCATACCTCACTGCAGGGAAAATGGGAAATGTTGCCTTGTACTCAGCTAACACTCTGGGTCTCTTCTGCTAAAGGAAGGAAGGAGAAGGGATAGGATGAGGGGAGTCTTTGCAGAAGAAGGTGTGGTTTGATTTAAGGCATACTGGGTTTCAGGTGCCCACAGGTGAATTACAGGGGAGAGGTTTCAGGGAGAATGATGAACTTAAGGTTTGTGATTTTCATTAGGAAGCCATGAGGTATTTGATCAAAGGAGGATCCCAACAGACCCAGGATTTAGGAGAGTGATCATTATATGTCATTTGTGGAGTCAATTGGAGAGAGAAGAGGCTGAAACTAGATTATTTAGGAGCTGTTATAATGATCTAGAAGACTCTGCAGGAAAAGTAGCCACAGAACTTAACAACTGATTAGGTAGAATGGAAGAGGCAAAGGAAGAAGTCAAAGACAACACAAGATGACAAGTCTAAGTGCCTGAGCAAGAGAAGATGCCATTTATAGAAGAGATAGTCGGAAAGAGGGACAGATCTCTGATAAGATGAGTGGAAAAGTGTCTAGGTGGAGAGGAGGAAGGTCTTGGTTTTAGATAGTTTTATGTGAGTTATAAGGAATCATCTCAGTGGCAATGGGATGGAGGGTTGTGAAAGGCCCAGGCTTGGTCTCAGAGCTCAGAGTTCAAGTCCATGGCCACTTCTAAGCTGTGTGACCTTGATCAAGGTTATAACTCATGTGCACTTCAGTATCCTCAAAAATAAAATAGGAATAATAAGAAGATTCATAATGTGATTGCATAAATACATGTGAAACATGCACATAATAAGTGTTTGATATATTTGATTTGATTATTGCAAGAGACAATGGCAAGTTGTGTAACTGGCAGCTGGAAATGCAAGATGGAAGCTCTGATAAGGGGTTAGAGGTAATGATTTAGGAGTCCTTGCAATGAAGCAGAGTAAGATACCCAAAGGAGAAGCTGGGTACTATAAGCACATACTTGAGGGACGTGCACCTATGGGGAGGGAGATCACCCTGGTCTCACAGTCCTTGCACAGCTGTGGTCTTTGCACCATAGATACTGCTTTCACAGCTCTTACCAGCCTTGTCATTTTCTGATTGTTCCATTACATGAATTGTCTATTAAACTCCATGAGGGCAGAACTGAGGTGAAATCCCATCCCCTAATACATGGCCCAGCACAGAGCAGTTTGAGGGAATAAGGTGGGGAAGGAAGGACTCTACTAATATTTGTGCTGTTGAAAAAGCCCCTGATGGAGAAGAAAATGTTGCAAAATGGTTAAGGGAGAGGAAGGATCAACCTTGACCTTTCTTCCTACAGCAGCCACACTCTACCCTTGCTTATTAAATGGCAAAACAGTTTTACTGAGAATGAAGCCTTGAAATTCAGTCAGCCAAGCAGATCTAATCACATAAGTGCATGAAAAATGAATAGCCAATGTCTGGAATGGATAATCAGGAGCTGAAAGAAGATATGTACATGGCTTTCCTCGGGATGTGCCAGTCATTTTCCGGAGGCATGTCCATGAAGCCTCGTAAGGACATCCAATGACTCTGAGCACTTACTTATTTGCAAGGGACTTCCAAGTGCTTTATAGACATAGGAAATGATTCTTAGGCAGAAAAATAGTCTTTTCTTCCAAGAAGGAAGGCACACTCAGGCATTTGGTGTCCCTCACATGATCCATCATTGTCACAGCAAATGCAGAAGCTCCAGTGTCAGCCTTGATAATGCGACTGTATATAAAGTCTTCAAGTCTATCATAGAGTGGGAGCAGGGCAGTCAACCTCATGACCATGGCTGTAAAGAGAACCAGCATATCAGAGGAAGCTTTTTACTGATCCTCTTCTGTATGCCTGGCAGACCCCCACCCACACACACATGGCCATGTGACTAAAATCCACCCAAAGAGATGTGAGCAAAAGGAATATGAAGAGATTGTGGGCTGTGACCTTAAAGGAAAGAGGTACACTCCCCTTCCATTGCACTAGAGCAGGTGGACTTGGAGTGAGCCACCTTGGGCATCCTCATTTAAGCCTCATAAATATTTTCTGAGACTGCTGGAAGCATTGACATGTGTGTCTCACTCAATGAAGGCAACTAACTTGCCCAAACACCCATTTGGTGGTAGAGATTTGACCCAAATGCCTAGTTCACAACTGCTGTATCAATCAGAACAATGAGATTATGCTGTGCTAACAATCCCAGAGAGCAACAAAGGGAAATGTATTGTTCATGCCTGGTGTCACCATGGGTTGGCCAGGGGTCTTTTCTTTACCATCTTCATGTAGGGATGACTGAGGGATCCAAACTGAGGGAGGCTCCACTGCAAACAGCCCAGAGGGGAGAAGGAGTATAGTGGCTCACATTATCCTTAAAATCAGCCTATCACCCTGGATGGTGTAGCTCAGTGGATTGAGTGCTGACCTGTGAAATAAATGGTCACAGGTTTGGTTCCTGGTCAGGGCACAGGTCTGGGTTGCAGGCCTTGTCCCTAGTTGGGGGCATGCAAGAGGCAACCTATTGATGTGTCTCTCAGGCATTGATGTTTCTCTTCCTCTCTTTATAATAAGAAAAGTGGGGGTGGGATTCAGCCTAGAAGTGCACACCTCACAATTCACTGGCCAACACAAGTTGCATGCTACACCCAACTTCCACAGAACAGAGAAGTCAATCCTACACTGTGTCTGAGACCAACAGGAAATATTTGGTGGGCTGCACCAATAACCACCACCATGCTCTTTCCATTGTTCCTCCCAGCCCCACTTAGGAGCACCAAGAATTTCCTGAATGGCACAGGCCCCACCCACCCTGCACTCCACACAGCCTGCTCTCCCAGGCTGCCTCCCTCTGCCTGGTTAAAAAAGAGCAAATTTTTTTTCTTTCTTCTATGGAAATTTATATAAATATGTTAGCAAACATTTACAGACCCCAGACTTGAAAGTTGATATGGAAAGAGAACTAAAATTTTAAGCTGTAAGTTATCACAAAATGCTATTTCGAATTCCCCATATTCCTGATGTCAATGTTTATTTTCTGCATGATATATGATGGTGGAAAAGCATTCTTTACTAGTCTCTTTCTTTTTTATTTCCTTGTCTCCAAAATGCAGGCAAAACTTTTACATTAATTTAAAATCAACCTAAGGAAGTAAAGGGACTTTTTCAAAATAGCAATTTATAAATCTGTGTATGTTATTATAGAGACATTTTAAACACACACACACAGAGAATAATATTGTGGTATATAAAAACATGTCCATACATCATTTGACCCACCTCCCATCAAAGGTGGAGTCCATGTCCCTCTCCCCTCACACCTGGTGGCCTTTGTGACTGCCTTGGCTGAAGAACAGAATGGAAATAATGCTATGTAACTCTGAGACTAGATTAGAGAAGGCATCACAAAGTCTGCTAGAAGCCCTGTCCTGGGATCTGCAACTTGGGAGCCCTGAGGTACCATGGAAGAAATTATACAAGCTGCTGGGACGGATGAAAATTTTTGTTTTCCCTCAACCTTAGGTTCATTGATTTATGCCCTGTAAATTAGACTTACAGAAGATGGATTAGCAAGAGAAAAACTAACAGAAGTTTATTAATGTATGCAGCAGATATACACATGGGAGAATTCAATGATGTGTAACTCAAAGAGGTAGTTAGTAATTGGGCTTACATAGCATATTAGCAAAAAACAATACCTTTATAGAACAGTTACAAGACAAGGGAAAAGGACCTGGAGCTTCTAGAGACAGCAAATTGTGGGAAAGCAAATATATGGGGAAACTAATGATAGATAAGAGCTTGTTTAGCAAAGTTTATGTAGAATCTACTGGTGCCTTCTTTGGGCTGCTAAGGGCCTAGAGTTGTCTCTGATGATTAATTTCTGTTCTTCCTGGTAGAGATTCTACATACAAATAGGTGGATGGCAAATAATTTTTCTTGTATCTGCTTTTCATCAATCACCTTCAGCTCAAAATAATCGTCATGCCAAAGTGGCATGTTTTGCTACCTTTCACTGTCATACTGAAGAATGAGAGAAAGGGGAAGAGAGAAAGAGAGACAGAGACAGAGAGAGAGAGAGAGAGAGAGAGAGAGAGAGAGAGAGAGAGAACCAAGGAGCCTCAGCTGTTAAAGTCTTCCCAGCCTAAGAGTGAACTTGAGCTGACTTTAGTCCAACCACCAACTGACAACTGTAATTACATGAGAGACACAAAGCAAGAACTATTTTAGCTGATCTTAGTCAATGCCTTGTACCTTGAAAGATAATAATCAAATGACTATTGTTTTAATCCTCTAAGTCTTTGGTTGATATTAACACAGCAATAGGTAACCAGAACACATATAACAAGCCCCATGCAGTCATCAGCCAGCTTCAATATTCATCAACTCATGCCCAGTCTTATTACATCTAACCCCTATCCAATTGCTTCACTTCAAATTATTTTGAAGCAAATTATACATCCCATCATATCATTTCATCTGTAGATATTCCAGTATTTTCTAAAAAGATAGATTCTGAATTTAGATTTAACCATAATAGGATCAGTTTTGGGTTGAATTGTGTCCTCCAAAAGGATATGTTGAAGTCCTAACCCCTGTTCCTGTGAATGTGACCTTATTTAGAAGTAAGATTTTTAAGAATGTAATCAAGTTAAAATGAGGTCATATTGGATTAAAGTGGGATTAATTCAGTGACTGACATCCTTATAAAAGGAGAGAAATTTGGACTCAGAGACACACAGGTATGAAGGGAAAGTGCCATGTAATGGGAGCAGATATTGTAGTGGTACATCTATAAGCCAAAGAAAACCAAGGATTTGCTGACAAGCACCAGAGGCTGGGAGAGAGGCACCTAACAAATTCCCCTCAAGGAGCTCTAGGAGGAGCCAGCACTGCCGGCACTTTGATTCCAGAGTTCTGGTCTCCAGAACTGTGAGGAGCTAAATTTCTGTTGTTTTAAGGCACCCAATCTGTGGAAAGTCATTACAGAAGCCCTAAGAAAGGAATATACCATCCAAGAAGCATTCTATTTGAACCTGAAAATTAGGTACATTCTTTTCCTCTTGTGCATTAATTCTTGTCCTTCCCAAAGTTTTTAAAGCATCCAGTCACGTGTAGAATTATCATTTTGCACCTCACAAAAATAAAAGACCAACAACAACAATGGGTCAGTGATTCTTGTTTCCCTTTTTCCCTTAGGTCATACAGTCTCTCTATAAGCAATTATTGATTGGACCCAGTTGAGAGACTTAGTTATGGTGGGGTGGGGTGGGGTGGAATAGAAAGTTGTAGTAGGGAGAGAGCAGGTGAGCTCTGGGCTCCTCCTAGAGTTAAGCATCCTAGGTCTAAGCAGGTGCTGGCACTATTGAAGGAGTTGCTCTTCTTATCTGAGCCTTGTTCTCTCAGTTAGAAAAGAAGGTTAACCCTTTATCTTCCAAGCCATTATTGTGGCATTGAATGAGATAGGTTATGAGAATGCTGGCCTAGCCCCTGGCACATTGAAGCATTATTTCTGTTTTGAGTAACCGAAGTGGAAAGAAGAGCTTGGGTTACTTGGTCTCCTCTGGGTGTTGCAGCAGCTGCTAAGTCTGTGCTTGGAAAGCAAGAGGTAGGTGGTCCTGTCTTCTCTAAGTCCAAGAGGAAAATGAAAGTTTGCGAAGTTGCCTCTTAGCAGCTCAAGAGTAAGCAGGGCCTGATATGGTGTGGATTTAGGAGTATTTAGAGGAGACTAAACAAATGTCCTGAAATTCTACTTTAGGAAAGTTATTCCTTTTGTCCTTAGTTTTGCACTTGCATCTTTCAAAATATAAGTGGTAACTCATTGAGTTCCCACATCCCCTGAGGGAATTAATTGATTAGATTGCTCCCCTGGTGGGCTGGAGGGCCCAGGCTGGTAGAAGGTCACCAAGGTAGCAGGAAGGAGGCATCAGCTCAGACAGGCCCATATTTGGAGGCTTTTCTGTCCTGTGAGGTGTGCTGGGGAATATTTGAAGCAGGGAGCTAACAGAATGGGTTTAGGGTAGTCCCCACAATCCAAACCTTCTAAATGTAGTCTTTCTCCTGGCTCTTCTGCTAACCAGCCAGGGCACCTGTGTGAGGCATTCTACCCACTGGACCTCAGGTTTCTCATACAGTGAGCAGGGCTGTTGGGCTGGGCAAACCGGAATTTTCTAATGCCCATGAATTCATTAACTAGAGGTTTGGCTTTGTTTTTTCAGCTAGATCTTGACCTGTCATCTATTACTGATGTGCGTGGTTTCAAGGAAGTGAAACCTGAGCCAAAGGTGGCTTTAGCAATAAAGGCACTTGGTTAACTCAGGACACAAAAGGTGCCCAATCCAGAGCTAGATTAGTAATTTATTCATGTTCCCAAAGACATCACATCCCTCTGATCCATCTGCAACCATTTTGTATTTTGAGGGTCATTGTAATATAACAGAAAGAGCACACACGTTAGGGAAAGGGAGACACCTAAGTTCCACCCTATTCTGCTGGTATCATTTAAACTGTTCTTTGGTATCATTTTCAGCACTGTGCGTAATAAAGTGCCTGGTACGTAACTGAAGCTCTAGAAGTATTTGCGAATGAATGAATGAATCAATCAATCAATCAACAGTTGTCGAGTGCTCAATGAGAGCCAATGTACAGGCTGGGGCAAAAGAAAGGTTACAGTTGTGAGTATGCAAAACACAAAGTTTATTCTTGTACTATATTTATTAATAACTGTATTATTTTCCATACAAACAGTTATAAACCTACATTTGCCCCACCCTGTACAAAAGCCTCATCAAGCACCCAGCTGCAGCAGGCTCTCAGTAAATGGCCACTCCCTTCCCCTGGCTGTTGTGGCCATGGGTCCTATTTTGACACTGCTGTGTTCCAGGCATGCTCTTCAGAGCTTTGAGTCCAGCAATTCTGCTTCTTATCCCGATTTCATACGCATTTTATTCTTCATCTACTGCTAGAAAGAGGGCAAATGACACCTCACATTTGACTGAAAGACCATACGTTAGTTTTCTATGGCTGCTGTAACAAATTAGCACAAATTGGATGGTTTAAAACAACACACATGTAATTACCTTACAGTTTGGGAGGTCAGATGCCCCATACAGGGCCTCAAATGTCAGCAAGGCAATGTTTCTCTCTGGCTCCAGGGGAGAATCTGTTTCCTTGCCTTTTCCAACTTTTCCATTCTTTGGCTCCCTGACTCTCCCTCTATCTTGAAAGTCAACAACAACAGTGGAGCCTTTCTTGATGACTCTTCGGCCTCTTCCCATTAAGATAATCCACAAATAACCCTGGACCCACTCAGTAACCCAGGATAATCTCTCCATGTCACGGTTAGCTGGTTAATAATTTCAATTCCATCTGCAACCTCGACTCCCCTTTGCATGTAATCAAACACAATCACAGGTTTCAGGGATTAAGTCATCCATGTTTTTGCAGGGTGCTCAGCATAGATCACTTCATGGATCACTGCCCTTCAAATCCACTATGGTACTCAGAGGGTTTCCATGAAGAACAGCAACACCATACATTATGGTTCTTGGAATTCTTTTCATTTTATTTTTTTAAATTTCATTGTTGTTGTATTGCATCCATCCCCTATTTGCTCCCCTCTGTCCCCCTCCCCACCCACCCATTCCCCGCAAAGTCAATCCCACCTGTTGTCCATGTCCTTTATACTAGGTTCTTGTCTAAGCTGCTCCCCTTTCTTGCCTTTGCCTCCCCCCTCCCCCCAACCCCTTTCCCCCTGACCACTGAAGGCCCATTCATTGTATTCATATATTTGGTTCTGTTTTGCTTGTTGTTAGTTTTGCTCATTATTGTCCTGTAATGGGTGAGATCATATGAGATTTGTCTTTCACTGACTGGCTTATTTCACTAAACATAATACTCTCCAGTTCCATCCATGTTGTTGCAAAGGGTACAAGTTCCTTCTTTCTTTCTGCTATATAGAATTCCATTGTGTAAATGTACCAAAGTTTTTGGATCCAATCATCCACTGATGGGCACTTAGGCTGTTTCCAGCACTTAGCTATTATAAATAGTGCTGCTATGAACATAGGTATGCATAGGTTCTTATGAATTGGTGTTTCAGGATTCTTTGGGTATAGTCCAAGTAGTGGAATTGCTGGATCAAAAGGCAGTTCCATTTTTAGTTTTTTAAGGAAACCTCATACTGTTTTCCACAGTGGCTGCACCAGCCTACATTCCCACCAACAGTGTATGAGGGTTCCCTTTGCCCCACATCCTCGCCAACACTTGTTGTTTGTTGATTTGCTGATGATTGCCATTCTGACAGGTGTGAGGTGGTATCTTATTGTGGTTTTAATTTGCATCTCTCTGATGACTAGTGATGTTGAGCATTCTTTCA
>PVIW01012376.1:0-32397 GCA_004026585.1 Noctilio leporinus
GCTTAGTGAAATAAGCCAGTGAAGGACAAATATCGTATGATCTCACCCATTATGGGACAATAATGAGCAAAACTAACAACAAGCAAAACAGAACCAAGTATATGAATACAAGGAATAGGCCTTCAGAAGTCAGGGGAACGGGGGAGGGGGGAGGGGGAGGTAGAGGCAAAGAAGGGGAGCAGCTTAGACAAGAACCTAGTATAAAGGAACCATGGACATGGACAACAGGTGGGATTGACTTTGGGGGGAATGGGTGGGTGGGGAGGGGGACAGAGGGGAGCAAAATGGGGATGGATGTAATACAACAACAATAAAATTAAAAAAAAAAAAGTTTGGTAAAATTCACCTGTGTATCCAAAGGCCACAGGCTTTTGTGCTTTGGGAGATTTTGGAATACTTCTTTAATTTCATTAGTTGTTATTGGCCTATTCAGGCTTTCTGCTTCTTCTGGGTTCAGTTGTGGTAGATTATACATTTCCAGAAATGTGTCCATTTCATTCAGGTTGTCATATTTTTTTGTCATATAGTTGTTTGTAGTAGTTTCTTACAATCTTTTGTATTTCTGAGGTATCAGTTGTGATTTCTCCTCTGTCACTTCTGATTCTGTTTATTTGGGTCCTCTCTCTTTCTTGATGAGTCTGGATAAAGGCTTGTCAATGTTGTTTATTTTTTTAAAGAACCAGCTCCTGGACCTTTTGATTCTTCAAATTGTAGTTTGTATCTCTGAGTTATTTAGTTCTGCTCTGATTTTGATGATTTCCTTCCTTCTACTTGCTCTGGGCTTTGTTTGTTGTGGCCTTTCTAGTTCTTGCAGCTTTATGGTTAGGTTGTTTTTATGAACTTCTTGTAACCTTTTTAGGAAGGCCTGTATTGCTATAAATTTCCCTGTGAGTACTGCCTTTGCTGTATCCCATAGGTTTTGGGCTGTTGTATGTTCATTGTCATTTGTTTCCAGAAACTTTTTGATTTCATCTTTGATATCGTTGTTAACCCATTCATTGCTTAAAAGCATGTTATTCATTCCTCATGAGTTAAGAATTTTTTTTTTTTCCCTTGAGATTGGTTTCTAGTTTCAAGCCATTGTGATCTGAGAAGATACTCTGTATGATTTCAATTTTCCTGTATTTATGGGGGCTTGTCTTGTGACATACCATGTGGTCTATCTTAGGGAATGATCCATGTGCATTTGAAAAGAATGTGTATTTTGCTTCTTTGGGGTAAAAGACTCTGTATACATCAGTTAGGTCCATTTCCTCTAGAGTGTTGTTGAATGCCACAACATCTCTGGGGATTTTTTGTTTGGAAGATCTGTCCATCATTGATAGTGGGGTATTAAAATCCCCTACTATTAGTGTGTTGCTGTCTGTGTGTTTCTTAAAGTCTTCCAAGATTTTCTTCCTATATTTCGGAGCTCCTATGTTGGGTGCGTATATGTTTATCAGAGTGATTTCTTCTTGATGGACTGTTCCCTTAAGTATTATGAAATGTCCATCTTTGTCCCTTTTTATGGCCTTCATTGTAAAATCTATTTTGTGTGAAATCAGTATTGCAACTCTAGCTTTTTTTTCGTGTCCATTTGCTTGATATGTATTTTTCCATCCCTTCACTCTCAATCTGTGTCGATCTTTTGTTCTGAGGTGGGTCTCTTGAAGACAGCATATATGTGGGTCATGTTGTCTTATCCATTGGGCTACCCTATGTCTTTTGATTGGTGGTGCATTTAATACATTTACATTTAAGGTTATTATTGATTGATACTTATTCATTGCCATTTTCTCCATTTGTGTCTGTATTCCTCTTTGGCTTTCTCTGTTTCTTCATTTTATTTGTTTACTTATTTTTAAAGCAGATCCTTTAGCATTTCTTGCAATGCTGGTTTGGTAGAGATGTATTCTTTTAGTTTGTGTTTTCGTCTGGGAGACTCCTTATTTCTCCTTCTGTCTTGAATGAGAGCCTTGCTAGGTAAAGTATTCTTGGTTGCAGGCCTTTGTTTACCATTACTTGAAATAATTTTTGCCATTCCCTTCTGGCTTGAATTGTTTCTGTTGAATAATCATTTGATAGCCTTATTGGAGCCCCCTTATGTGCTATTTGTCGATTCCCTCTTGATGCTTTTAGGATTCTCTCTTTGTCTTTGAAATTAGCCATTTTAATAATAATGTCCCTTGGTGTTGGTTTGTTTGGTTTGATCTTCCTTGGGACCCTCTGTGCTTCCTGAACTTGAGTAATGTTTTCAATCATCATGTTAGGGAAATTTTCTATCATGACTTTTTTGAACAGGTTTTCCATTTCTTGTTTCTCTTCTCCTTCTGGTATCCCTATGATACGGATGTTGTTGCATTTCATTTTGTCCTGCAGCTCTCTTAAACCCTCTTCAATCCTGTTCAGCCTTTTTTATTCTCTTGTACTGTCTTGGAGTATTTGTCTACATTATCCTCCAACTGGCTGATCTGGTCCTCTGCTTCCTCTAGCCTACTGTTGATTCCTTCTACTGTATTCTTCAGCTCAGAAATTGTATTCTTCATTTTCTCTTGGCACTTATTGATAGTCTCTATGTCCTTTTTGATGCTGTTGTAGTTCTCAGTAAGTTCTTTGTGACCTCCTCGGTGGTGTTTATAGATTTCTTTGAGCTGGCTAAGCTCATTGAGCTTCTGTATCATCATTCTTTTGAATTCCTCTGATATTTTGTGTGCCTCTGTTTCATTTTGTGGTCTTTCTGGGGATTCTTCCTTTCCTTTTGGTGATGGATTGATCCTTTTTTTCTTCATTTTGGTTGTCTGTTGTTGCTTCCTTTTTTTTTTTTTTTTCCCTTGGATTAATCTGCTTTGCTTCCTTGCCTTAGTTGAGCACCCTTCTGTGATAGGAAATTTGTGGAGTTCAGTGTTGCAGTCTCCCAGATTTTCTCAACTTGTTGTTCTTGGTGTGGCCTTTATTTAGGCTGTCTGGTTGTATTGTTTTTTTAGTTTGAGGTACAAAGTACATACATAGCATGTAATGCTCAGATTCTTAAATGTACATTTTGGTCAGTTTTAGCAAATACCTACATGGATATAACCTACAACTGTAGAATATCTCCATTATCCTAGAAAGTTCCCTCAATTCCCTTTTCAGTTATTCCTTGGAAGAAGTTATTGTTGATTTGATTTCTTTTACCCTAAATTAATTGTGCTTATTTTCAAACTTCTGTCAGTGGAATTTTATAGTATTTACTTGTTTGTATAAGGCTTATTATGTTCATCCTCATAGTTGAATATATCAGTAGTTTGTTAGTATTGGTCAATAATATTCTATTGTATAAATATATCAGTTTGTTTATTTCTCATTGATAGACACCCGAGCTGTTTCTAGTTTTTATCTATTATAAAGATGCTAACTGTTTGTGTATAAAGCTCTTTGTAGACATGTGTTTTCATTTTTCTTGGAAATATTACTGGGTATGGAAATTTTTAATTATTTTTTTTTAAAAGGTTTTATTTATTATTTTTAGAGAGGGGTAGGGAGAGAGGCAGAGAGGGAGAGAGACATTAATGTATGGTTGCCTTTCACCTGCCTCCAGCTACAAATCTGGCTGGAGACCTGGCTTGCAACCTGGTTATGTGCCCTGGCTAGGAATTGAACCCCAGTGACCTTTGGTTTCACAGGCTGGCGCCTTAACCACTGTGCTACCAGTCAGGGCCAGGTTTGGAATTTCTAGGTCATAAAGTAGATATATATTTAACTTAAATGAAATTTCCAAACAATTTTCCAAAGTGGTTGTATCATCTTATTCCTCTACTAGCTAGTCATGTATGATTGTTCTGGTTGCTCCATAACCTTGCCAGAATATGGTATTTTTAGGGTTTTTCATTTTTACCTTTCCAGTGGGTGGATAATAATATCATATTGTGGGCTTTAATAATTTTGATGGATTCTCTAGTTTGTTTCCTAAAGTAAATCGCTGGTTTAAAGATGATGGCAAAGGAACCTCAGCAATGGAAGCAGGAGCTGCTGTCGGGCAGTAACTCTAAAGGTGTTAACTGTCTTGTACTAAAGTCATCATGGCTCCACAGATGATTCAGCCTAAGATTACTGTGCAGAACCCCTTGGTTTCAGAGCTGCTGGAGCTCTCAGTCCTATAATAGGGAATATGCTGAGGACAACCTTCATTAACAGGAGATCAAGGACCTCCACAAAAAGTACTCCTACATCTTCAAGACTAGACCTGATGGGGGCTTCTTCTTTTGAGATTTTGGACCCTCCCATCTGTTAGTGCAACGTATTATAGCAATTCAAGGATGTGCCTGCCAACATCAAAGAGGACCTGGTGTTCCAAGGTTTTATGAGTTCACAGTTGAGGATTTCCACAATACTTCCATAGACTTGATCTAGCAGGTTAAGAAGCAGAACTCAACAGTCACCCTCCTGACCTCCTTCAGTGACCAGAAGATCTTGAACTACCTGGCGATCTACCTGTGACTGCTTAACTTCATGCTACCTACATTGTGAGAGCCATTCCTTAAGCACTTCATCGAGGATATGCAGACTGTCGAGGAGTTCTGTCAGCAGGAAGTGGAGGCCATGTACAAATGGACTAACCACAGCCATATCATCACCTTGGCCCAGGCCCTCATTGTCCCTGGAATCCGGGGACCACAGTGAGGGTGAGAATGTTATCAAACAGCAAGTTGGAGTCCCACTATCCACTGCCACCCTCTGGTCAAAATTCCAGAGGCAAAGTTTTGGTGATAAAGGAATCTATTCAATTGAAATCATTTAAGCCTATCAAGTCATAGCTTTAATTACTTAAGCCTATTGAATTAAGGCTAGATTAACACCTGATTAACACCTTAGTTCTCTTAGCATTTCCCTATTAGTTTCTGTAGGCTTAATTTACAAACTAAAACAACATAATACACACAAAATGTACAATTTTAGAATAGCAGGCTCCTGCCTCAGAGCCTGCTCCCTCTAGAACACCCAAAAAAGTCTGTCACCCTTTGGCCAGGCCAGCCTGTCCCTGGGCTATGCCTGGAGTTCCTTCCCATCCAAAATACCATCCATTGGGAAGTGCAGGCGGCTGCAGCTTGATCACCCATGCATCCTTGAGGAAGAGGAGCAAGAGCTGGAGCCCGAGTCTGAGAAACAGTGAGCTCAGGAACCAGAAAAGTTTGTGAGCCAAAGAGCCAGCCCTCTTTTTTATTTCTATTGGCTTTGGAGGCATTAGCTTCTAAGCCAATCCCATCCTAGACAGCCTTCCATTACTTTGGCAAACTCCTCCTATGGCCCCTCCCACTTCTCCCAAGCCATCTTTTTTTTTTTTAATACATCTATTTTATTGATTTTTACTGTTACCAGTTTTTCCCCTTTTGCCCTCCTTCACCCAGCAATCCCCCCATATCCTTCGGCAATGCCCCTCTTAATTCATATGCATGTGTCATGCCTGTAAGTTCTTTGGCTTCTCCATTTCCTATATTTTTTTCTTAACATCCCCCTGTGTGTTCTTTAATCACCAATGTGTACTTCCTTTCTTTTTTTTCTTTCACATCCAGACAATTCACCATTTAATTACTGCCTTCTGTCAGCCTCTCAAAGCATATTAATAGAGTTTTCTTATCATTATTGCAGAATGCTTATGTTAATTCATTTGTTTAAAAAATTACTGTTTTAATATCAGTTGAATATTACCAAACGCATGCACAAATGCATTTACACACAGACATACTGTTACAAATATTTAAAGTACATACTGGATTTTGAAGAGTTAAAACAAAAAATTTAAAACATATCAGTCAGTAGTTATGTAATTATATGTTGAATGATAATAATTTGGATACATTGTAGTAAATTAAGCATTTTTCTTTTTCTTTTTTTCTTTAAATGTATTTTATACTGGAATGCTATTTTTGTTAAGTATATCACGGACAGGTTGCAACCAGGTCTCCAGCTAGGTCTGTTGCTGGAGGCAGGTGAAAGGCAACCATACATTGATGGTTGCCTCTCTCCCTGCCCTTCTCTCTAAAAATAATAAATAAAATCTTAAAAAAAAAAAAAATATATATATATATATATATCACAAATGGTTTACTGAAGAACTCGCTTTTGGGAAGGCTGTCCTAGAGACAGTGCCAAACCCACAGTAAGAAATGAATTTTGTTTTTGAGTCAGATCCCACACCCTCCATTAATACAACTCAACTTTATTTTGTGCTACTGGGACTACAACTTAATCTTTTTGGAGTTTTCATCTTAGATAGTAGATTGATTTTTTTCCCATACAGAGGTCCCATTTTCCTCAGTACCTTCTGTTTCTCCTCTACACATGTTTCACCAGTTGAAGCCTTCGAAAATAATGAGCTGTCAGAAGCCTGCAGTGCTCAGGTTTCTACAGAGTAGGATTACGATATCTACTAATTTGAGGTAAAAAAAAAAAAAAAACCTAAAATTTAAATAATTTTGTAGAATAGTATTCTAGCTATTTTTTGAACTTGTGGTTGACTTCCTACGTGGTCCTAAACTAAACACTGAACTATTTAAGAGTGTTGAGGTAGAGATTAGGTACGTTCACATTTGAATAATGAAGTTTATATATAGCATTCATACATACTCCCAGGCATCTCCAGTTTGGGGGCCTTCATTGCTAGAAATGTCTATTTCTACTGTCTGTTTGAAAGGAATCTCATCTTATTTAAATGCTAATATGAGAATATATTGCCTATGTACATGAATCATATATAGTAGCTGTTAACTTCCATCCCAAGTTTGTCTTCACTCTCAGCATCATTTCTAACCTAAAGATTGACTGATTTCTCACCACACCAACCAGCAGTTGGCTGATATTTAAAACATGAATTGCTAATAAAATCTATATATTATACACTTATAAATAAGCACACATTTTGTAACAGTGAATAAGAAAGCACATTTTCTTACTCCCACCCTCCATCCCCCTTAACTACATTTGATTTTTGTAAGCGTTTTTGGAAGTAACTTCATTTTCCTGATTTAGGAAATAATTCCAATCTAGGAAAACTTAACCTGTGGTAATGCAGATCCAACAAAAATACAAAACTATATGTCACGTAAAATCTACTTATAACAAGATTATTTGAAAGCATTCATAAGTTCAAGTTCTTATCCATTCAGCTACCCTATGTCTTTTGATTGGTGTATTTAATGCATTTTCACTTGGTTATTATTATTATTTTAAATGATTTTATTTATTATTTTTAGAGAGGGGGGAAGGGAAAGAGGCAGAGAGGGAGAGAAACATCAATGTATAGTTGCCTTTCACCTGCCTCCAGCTACAGATCTGGCTGGAGACCTGGCTTGCAACCTGGTTATGTGCTCTGGCTGGGAATGGAACCAGCAACCTCTGTGTTCACAGGCCGGCACTTTATCTACTGTGCCACCAGCCAGGGCCTATGGTTATTATTGATAGGTACTTATCTATTGTCATTTTTTCCCATTGTACCTGTGTTCCTGTTTGTCTATTTCTTCATTTTCTTAAAGTAGAGAGTTTGGTATCTCTTGAAATGGTGGCTTGGTGGAGGTGTATTCTTTTAGCCTTCTTTTGTCTGGGAAACTCCTTGTTTCACCTTCCATTTTGAATGAGAGCCTTGCTGGGTAGAATAGTAGTCTTGGTTGCAGGCTTTTGTTTTTCATTGCTTGGAATATTTTTTGCTGTTCCCTTCTGGCCTATATGTTTCTTTTGAGAAGTCAGGTGATAACTTTACTAGAGCTCCTTTGTCTCTTACTAGCTTTTTCTCTCTTGCTGCTTTTAGGATTCTCTCTTTGTCTTTGATATTTGCCATTTTAATTATGATGTGTCTTGGAGTGGGCCTGTTTGGGTTCATCTTCATGGGGACCCTCTGTGCTTCCGGCTTCTCTGTGTAACTTTTTTGTCCTCAAATTAGGGAAGTTTTCTGTCATTACTTTTTCAAACAGGTTTTCTATCCCTTGCTCGTTTTCTTCTTCTCCTGGTATCCCTATGGTGCGGATGTTATTGCGCCTCATGTTGTCCTGTAGCTCTCGTAAAATTTCTTCATTCTTTTTCAGTCTTTTTACATTTTGTTGCATTGTCTGGGAATTTTTTTCTACGTTGATCTCCAACTTACTGATTTGATCCTCTGCTTTCTCTAGCCTGCTTTAGATTCCTTCTATTGTGTTCTTCAATTTGGAAATTGTATTTTTCATTTCCTCCTAACTCTTATTGATAGTTTCTTCGTCCTTTTTAATGTTGGTGTAGTTCTCAGTAAGTTCCTTGTAGTTCCCCTGGAGTTCTTCGTGGTTTCCCTGGAGTTGTTTGTAGTTTTCTTTGAACTTGCTGAGCTCATTGAACTTCTCTATAATTATTAATTTGAATTCCATGCCTGAGTGTTTGCTTGCCTCTATTTCATTTAGCAGTCTTTCTGGGGATGAGGGTTTGTTTCTTTGTCTCCTCATTTTAGGTGACTCTTCTTGTTTGTTTCTGCTTTATGGATTGATCTGCTTTGATTTACTGTCTTCATGGTGTAACCTTGTATGGTGTAGAAGTGTACTTTTTTTACTTCTTGTATCCAGGCTTGGTAACATCAGCTCAGGTCCCTGTCTGGGCCTAGTTGGCCTATAGGAGACTGCTGGAGATTCACTATCTTTGTCTGTCTCCTGGAGTTGTTAATCCAGTTCATCTGTGATTAGCAGTCAGGTTTAGGCACAGTTGGGAAGGGCAGATTAATTCAGTAGTTATTCCAATCAATCTTAATCTGCTGTTTAAACACTGCTGGGAGGGATAGATTAAGTCTTGTGGGCAGGGCTAAGGCTTTCCCTCAGGGTACTGCCACTTGGAGAAGAGTGGTTTACCAGCTGAATGGGGGATGGGTCAGTACTGGGACATCATGGGCTGGTCCTTCATTTCTCTCCTCAAAGCTGCTGCCCCAAACTCCCCTTCAGAGTCTCTGGTCCACTGTGGCCTCCCTCTGCTGGAGACCATGGTAAGTGGGTGCTAATGTATTTTAATATGTGGTTCCATTAAGAACTATGTCTCTAGCTTCCTTTTTCAAGCTGGCAAAACCTAGTGGCTTTTTGCTTTTCACAGGTGGATGCTGTTTTATTCTCAGCTCTGTTGCTGTAGACTGGGAAGCCCAGCTAGGGTTTAGAACCTGTAAGTCTTGGTGAAAATGGAAATGTGGAAGCACAGCAAAGAGCCAGAAACACCAGTAGGAGAAGCAAGTAGGTTTATTGGAGGGAGCTGAGGAAAGAGCTGACTATAGAAATTAGCCCAGCCCAAAGGAGTGGGGATATGCTTTTAAACTGAAAAACTACAGGTTACTATGGTTACAGAATTCTGGCAAGGTTGGTGCATCTGACTTATATTGGCCTTTACTGGGATGGCATCTAGTTGTTAATCTGATTGGTTGGGTTCTTGGAGAGTCCCTAGGAACCACATAGGATGAGACCCTAACTGTTTTTGTTTTCAGTTTCCTAAGGATGGGTCATACCTGGTCTTTTAAGAGAGAACAGACCATTGGTACTTTCTGCATTGTTTGCTCCATCCGGCCTGGTTATAGCATATCCTGGTTCCCACAGAACTCACCCTTCTCAGGTGGAGCCTCTGGCTGCTGAGATGTTTCTTTGTCCCTTCAGCTGCCGCCCTTGAGAGCCCAGCCAGCCTTTCTTGTCTCTGCACTTCCTACCAGTCATGTTGCAATGAAGCGGGCCTCTTCTCTTTTGTCCGTGGTTATTAGGTTTCTCTTCAGCTGGTGTTCTGTTGGTTCCGGATGATTTCTCCCCAAATAAAGTTTAATTCCAGATTGGTCCTGGGAGGAGATTGGTGTAGCTGCACTTACTCTTGTGCCACCTTGGCTCTCCTCTCTCCCCAGTGATTTTAATCAGATCTCTATCAGGAATACAGATCCATACATCTTTCCTAGGGCTCCAGGCTCAAAGTCTTTTCATCTTGCCTGGAGCCTATGATTTCTTGGTCACATAGTTTTGGGCCCATCTGGCAGTCACTGCACTGCCTGCTCACCTCTATACCAGGTATGACATATATACAGAGGTTTTATTTTAGTTATAAATGACCAGATTTTGTGACTGTGACCCCTTCGACCCCTTTTTCTGGAATACAGTCTCCATTGATGCTGATGATGAAACAAAATTTTAATTAAATAAAATGGAAAAGTCAAGCTTTTACACTCAGATAACTCAAGATGATTTTAATTTTTATGATCATTTTATATGGAGAAGATTAAGAAGATTAAAAGTTTATACAAATAATGTAATTGTGTTTTCAATTTTTTTTTTTTTGTTGTGAAGATTTTATTTAGTTTTAGAGAGGGGAAGGGAGAGAGGCAGAGAGGAAGAGAAACATCAATGTGTGGTGTCTTTTACCTGCCTCCAGCTATGGACCTGGCTGGAGACCTGGCTTGCAACCTGGTATATGCCCTGGCTAGGAATCAAACCAGCAACCTTTGGGTTTGCAGTCCAGTGCCTATCCACTGTGCCACCAGCCAGGGCCCGATTCTGTTTTTATGGATTGCTATTTAATGTTACCTTTTTTAAATGTTCTTTTTATTATTTTTTTATTGTTATTATATTACATTCATCTAATTTTCCCCCTTTGCTTTCCCCTTCCCCACCCACACCATCACCTCCCCAACAATCAGTCCCACATGTTGTCTGTGTCCATGGTTCATCCATGCTAGCTCCTTCACTAAACTGTTCCCCTTCTTTGCCTCCTTCTTTGCCCTTCCCCCTCCCCCTCCCCTCTGCACACTGAAAGACTATTCCTTGTATTCATTTCTCTGGCTTTGTTTTGCTTGCTTGTTTGTTCATTAGTCTCCTGTATTGAGAATATATTATATTTAACTTTTGCTGCTGGGCTTGTTTCACTAAGCATGATACTCTCTAATTCTATCCATGCTATTGCAAATGGTAGGAGTTCTTTCTTTCTGCTGCACAGATTTCCATTGTGTAAATATACCATAGTTTTTTTATCCATTCAGCCACTGAAAGGCACTTAGGTTGTTTCCAGCACTTGGCTATTGGAAATAGTGCTGCTGTGAATATAAGGTTGCATAGGTTCTTCTGAATTGGTGTTTGAGGATTCTTTGGGTACAATCCTAGCTTTGGAATCACTGGGTCATAAAACAGTTCTATTCGTAGTTTTTTGAGGAAATTCCATACTATCTTCCATAGTAGCTACACCAGTCTGCATTCCCACCAGCAGTGCACCAGGGTTCCCTTCTCTCCATATCCCTCGACAGTACTTGTTTGTTGATTTGTTGATGATGGCCATTCTGACAGGTGTGAGGTGGTATCTTGTAGTTTTAATTTGTTTCTCTCTGATGACTAGTGATGTTGAGCATTCTTTTATGTGCCCATGGGCCCTTTGTATGTCTTCCTTGGAGAGGTGTCTGTTCAGGTCCTTTGCCTCATTCCAATAAAGAGGATGTTAAAGTTAAGACTGAAAACATGATGATATCCATGGATAAAAAAAGTTAAAGTGAAAAAAAAAAATTAAAGTGTGCTCAAGATTCTGAAGTTGAGTCGAGTCTATTATTGCAGCAAATGGAGACTTTCAAAAATTTTTTAAAAAATAATGACTGTATTTACATATAAGAATAAATTTATTTCAAAATATAACACTTTTGTGGTATGTTGTTTATTTTACTAAAATTTTGCCAATTGACCACATGTACCCTATACTGTTATTGAGCTGCTCCTGAAAGAACCCTCATCTTCAAAGATATCTTACTCCCTTAATCCCACTTTCAACTGAATATGAGCCTAGTTAAATACCCATACCCCTCAAAAGTAACCCCTACTCTTAATCACACCCTCAGCTGCATATGAGCCTGTCTTAATAAGGATGTAGATATAATTAGATTATTTTAAAAAATATTTTATTATTTTTAGAGAGAGGGGAAGGGAGAGAGACATCTATATATGGTTGCCTTTCACCTGCCTCCAGCTACAGATCTGGCTGGAGACCTGGCTTGCAACTGGTCATGTGCCCTGGCCGGGGAATCAAACCAGTGACCTTTGGGTTCACAGGCTGGCACCTTATCCACTGTGCTACCAGCCAGGGCTAATTAGACTATTTTAAGAGGGGAAAAACATTTGAGTTGACTATAGATAATTTTGAAGGGTGCAAAGGAGCAGCAGAGATAGTGGCAGGAAGTGGTAGGGGGATGCAAGAGAGAAAGCAAACTTTACCTCTTATATAGGAATGCAGTGGGGGAGAATCAGAATGCCACGAGTGAACAGCGTTAAGCCTAATCTGAAGTTATATATATTTACATTTACATATATATATCCCTGTATATAGATACTGTTTGAGGGAACAAACATGAGAGAACTACCGTAAGGAAGTTGACTTAGAAAAAGTAGTTAAAAAGGAAAAGGAAAAGGAAAAAAATAAGGGTGGGGAGAAAAAGAAAGGAAAAAAGGATAGAAAGAAGGCGGGGGGAAAAAAAGAAAAAATGGGCAAATAAGAAGTGAAAAGGAAGGAAAGAAAAAAAGAGAAAGAGAAAAAAAGAAAAGAAAAAAGAAAAGGAGGCCCTGGCTGGTGGCACAGTGGATAAGGCGCCAGCGAACCCAAAGGTCACTGGTTTGATTCCCAGCTAGGGCACATAACCAGGTTGCAAGCCAGGTCTCCAGCCAGATCTGCAGCTAGAGGCAAGTAAGAGCAACCATACAATGTTTCTCTCCCTCTCTGCCTCTCTCCTTTCCCCTCTCCCTAAAAATTATAAAATATTAAAAAAATTAAAAAAGGGATTAAATAAAAATGTAAATCCAGTTGGTAAGTTTTGCCACAGCACTACTGAGTTATAATTTCTATAGGTGAGATTGGAGCATGAGGTAAGAAAGTGAAAAAGAAACATTAATAGGAGATGGTTTATAACTCTGTTTTATAGAAGTTTGTTAGGTTGCTGCATCTTCCTTCCTGTCCACCCACAATGAGCCCTGATTGGTCAAGGTGGAGCGAGGACAAGTGTGTTTTTTTAGCAGCAGAAAGAATGTGTAGCTTTTAGTAGTGCACCCACAAAAACGGTTTTAAGAGGCTGGAGAGGGGAGGAATACTTAGATTGAAGATTGGGAATGAATTGTAGCTGGAGAGTAAGTAGACTTTAAAACAATAGTAGGTAGATGATCTTGGGTAAATGACTTGAGAGAAAGGAGGAGTAAACATTTGGGATAAATGTTTAAACACTACTTAAAATGCACTAATTGTGAGGGCTAGAAGTGACTTTTGAAAAAGATATGTTAGATGTTAATAATTCATGTAGCTCTTGGTAATTCAGGTGCTTGAGATTAGTAGCTATCCATTTCCCGAGTCTGCCTCTTTTTCTTGATCAAGTCTCTGCAGTCTACAGTCAGGCTGTGGGGCCTTGGAATGGCTGTCACTGTTAGGGCTGCTTCTGAGTGCCAAACCTCCTGGAAGGCTGAGTCTCCAGTAGCCTAGCTGAGTTTCCGAGCTGCTAGTGGGGGAGCACCATAGCGCTGTTTGCACTGGCCATGGCACCCCTCCCCTGCCAGCTCCTCAGGGAAGTTTTCACCTGGTTGGGCCAGCATCAAGTTCCCCTTTCTGCCCTTTTCGAGCTGCAGTTTTTGTGGGAGCCCATGAGATGGTGTGGGGGTGCAGGATTGGGCCTTCCTTCCTGCTAAGGATAGGAGCTGCCCTCTCCCAGGGTGGCGCAGTGGTGCGTTGGCGCATTGGCAGTTTTCCACCTTCTCGCTGCCCTGGCCAATGCACTCCTGGGCTCCCATTCCTGCTCAGGGTGGGGTGCTTCCTCTCTCTCAGCCTCTGAAACAGGGCTCTCACACAGTCCCTCCCCTACAGGAGTTCAGTTCCTCACTCCTCCTGAGTTTGGGCTCACTGTCCACACTTCGCTGCTCAGATTTCTAGTCACTTGGGGAGCCTGAAGCTGTCTTCAGTCAGAGCTGCCTCTATGGGCAGAGCTGCAACTACCCAGAGCTGACCTCAGCCTGTGGGCCTTGCTGGTTCGGAACTGTCTCACCAGCTCTCCTGTAGATCTCTGTAGCCTCTGAATGTGCACCCCTGAGTCCAGATGCTCACTGCTCCAATTCCCTGGGACCTGCAGGCATCTCGTGCTCTATCCTCCAGCTTCTCTGGTGCTTGAGAACACTGTCAGTGTTGCCCTATCCTCTATTGCCATCTTCCCTCTCCTAATGATACCTCTTTTTGTTGTTTTTATTTGCTTTTATATGTCTTTTCAGATTTTGAAAAATCTAGCATAATTTTCTGGCTGAAGTGGATGTGATAAATATTAAATTAAATTGATTAAAAGTAATTTTAGGTAATACTAAAATTAACCTCGTTGAATTCATAAAAGTTTTGAGGCATTTTTTTGCTCTCATTTTGGTATACTCTCAGTAATATTTCCAAAAAAGAATTTCTTATTATGTTTATAACATGCTGTAATATAAAGAAAGAACATTTTGAGAAAGAAGGAAGTGTAAGTTTTTATGATGTTAATTGTTTACCTTTTGAAACCTTGTCATAATTTTCAGTTACGGTGGTTCATTCTCTCAAGACCTAGTTTAATTTTTTATATTATCAAACTCAGGTAAAGAATTCTTATGAATGTTGTCTGTTTGATAATGAGGTGCAGTACTTTCAGTTTCTTTACTGTGATGAATTTTCTCTCAGCTAGCATTTAATATGTTTCTAATATTAATTGATATTTGATTTGGAATTTCATTTGGAGCTTTTTGAATACATATTTTAGTGAAGTACTGTAGGTAAATTATTCTATAATCACTGAATATTTAAAGCTTGTCTTTGAAGTTTTATGAGGTTGGGAACTGAAATGTTTGATTTAATTTTTTACATACAGGCACCACTTAGTGCACAAGTTTATGAACTTTTAACTGTCTTCATGGACTGGATTTCAGATTATCACCTTAGCAAATTGAAAAGTGAAGAATCTGGAATGGATGGTGAAAAGCCTCTACTCAAATTTGCTTCTCAGAGAAATGATATTCAGGAGAAGTGTGTAAAGGTTTGTTTTTTCATTTGAAATATATGACTCAATAGATATTAAGATTAAAAAAGGAAAGCCTCTGATGTATTTTATAAGAGAAAAAGTATTGAAGTGTTTTTGGTAGAAAACTGACCATACCAATAATCAGTTCTCAAAAGATACATTTCAAACTTAATTATAATTAATTCATACTTGTACTTTTTTTAACAGGATAGGAATTTCTCTTTACAAATAAAGACTAGAAATTAAAAACCTACCCTCAAAGTGGACAAATAATTGTATATTAGTTGGGCAAATAATCATTGATGTGAATAATTCCTAATACACACCATTTTAGGGTTCATTCCCAGTAAAATAACTTTTACATTTTGTTGTAAATGGGTAAAAGTTCTATTTTCAAGGATTCTCTCATTAACAAAGAGAAATAATTGTTAAGTTACAGATATTAACTTGAATATTGGTACTCATGATTTCTGGTTGGTATAAATGGTCATTGGAGATTAACAGTCATATTCCACAGGAAATATATTAAACATTTGAAAAGTATCTATCTAAAGTTGTTTGTTTAGTTTAATGTTTTTAGAACCAATTTTATGATTATCATATAAAAACCAGTATTTCATATTAGGAAAGTATTTGTTGTTTTCATTCTTGCCTAGAAAGTTTCTTCCAAATGCTGTTTATACTAGGCACACACATTGTTCATATCCTAATCCCTGGAATCTGTCAGTGTATTCTGTCACATGGCAGAAGTGAGTTAAGGTTGCTAATTAGCTCACCTTAAATTAGAGATTACCCAGTGTTATCTGGGTGGGTTAAGTAATCACAGAAGCTCTTTAAACCAGACAAAAGAGGCCTATGAGTAGGTCAAGGACTTAACTCATCCTTGCTGACTTTGAAGATGCAGTAAGAGGGACACCAGCTAGAAGCAGGAATAACTTAATGACATTCAGCAAAGAAACAGGGATCTCAGTCCTATAACTATAGGGAACTGAATGATTCCAGCACCCTAAATAAACAAAAAACAGACCCTTACCTACCCTCTAGAAAGAGTCTTTGTTTGAGACTCTTACCAGATTTCTTATCAGCACAACAGTAGGGTAATAAATTGCATTCTTTAAATCAGTAAGATTTAGCTGGTTCGTTATGGCAGCAATAGGAAACAAATGCACCTTTGCTTAGAACTTTGTCTCTTTTAGGGCCTATGTCAAATACTCTTTCTATATCTAGCCTTCCTTGAGAAGGAGCTGCTCATTAGGAAGGGCTGCAGTATTAAAGTTCTATGGAGAAATTTTATTCTGTTTGAACTGGATGTGGTAGTACAGTACTAGGACATTAAGGCCAAAAGTTGACAGTTTTAACACATGGAGTATGGATTTTATAATATTTTATTTTTTAATATCAGATTAATGTCATAAGAGATTATTTAGCACATGTTTGACAGGGTTCATTTTTTATCATCCTTAAAATATAGTCATTTAATTGACTTATTCTGGACTAACCATTTTTGTTGAGCTTAAATACCTGACTAAAATATTATTTTCAATTATGGCTATTAATACATTATTAAAATAAAATAATTTTGAAGCTTATGAATAGGTTTCATGATAGACTTAGAGGCAGATAAATAGTACCTAATTAATTAATTAATTAAATATACTAGTTGACCATCACAAGCAAGTATCAAGATTTTTTAGGAATATGTACAATTTGTGCTTATCAAATAATGTACTCTTTTTTTTGAAACTTATAACAACATTACAGTATGAAAACACTTTGTTCACTATATTTAATTATGTTTACTAGTATGACTCAATGTTTTTGCCAAATAATCTCTTCCCAAATTACTTTTTAAAACTTTTCATGCATTTTGTTGTGTGTGTATATTTTATATATATATATATATATATATATTTACATTTGTGGTTCAGTATCACTTGGGGATTGATCTAATACTTTAAAATGCACAAATAAATCCATTGGGTACTGAATGTGGCAAGTAAGGTAGGTGATCACATTGGTATACCTTCCAAAGCTGATTTTCTTGCATGTCTCAAAAACGAAGAGGTGAAATATTTTCAAAGAAATTGAGAAAAAATAACTCAGTACAACTCTTAGTGGAATCAACTGAGATATGTTAAAAAGTGATGGTTGATCCCAGCCAGGCCATACATAACCAGGTTGCAAGCCAGGTCTCCAGCTAGGTCTGTAGCTGGAGGCAGATGAAAGGCAACCATACATTGATGTCTCTTTCCCTTCCCCTCTTTCTAAAATTAATAAATAAAGCCTTAAAAAAAAAAGTGATGGTTGAAAAAATATGTGTAGAAGGTTGACATCATCAAGGTGGCAGAATGGGAAGCTCTAGGTCCTCTTTCCCCAACAGAGAGACACTGCATTAATAATAAACTGAGCAAAACATGTTTGTATGAGTTTGAGAGACTAGTTGAGAAGCTGTAGCATCCAGGCCAATGCATAACTAGGAAGATACTCCATCAAAAGGAATAAGGAAGTTTCTGACATTTTGAATGCCACTATCTTTTCTGTCATCATACAGTACAGTGGGGGAAAAACACTACCATACCATAGCTCCTTTCTTAGTGACAAAAGAGAAGTGTGTGTCTAACATTTTAGCTTGTTGAAAAGTAACTGCAGAACAGGTTTCGTTTCACCTGATTCAGAGTGCCTACATGAACAAGTGGCATAGTTTGGAAGCCTCAGAAAACAGATGTGAGTGCTGCAGTCCATTATGCTCTTTTCTGCTTTATCAAATATTAATTGACCATAGAGATCTGTGTTTATTTCTGGGCCCGCTATTCTGTTCCATTGATTTATATGTATATTTCTTGTCTTTTTCTGTTTTTTTAAAAAATATTTCAATAAAACTTTAAGGACACTGAAATTTGAATTTCATATACTTTCACAAATCAGAAAATATCATTGATCTTTTGATCCTCTCCCTACCATTTAAAAATGTATAAATCATTCTTATTCTGTGTACCATATAGAAAAGGTAGCCAACTGTTTTGCTCACCCCTTGTCTAGATCATTACCTTAGTGTCTTAATGGGACCTGCTCTATCCTACTCCTCAGTTTCTGTTTAGGTTCTTATAGGACTGATCATATGACTCCTCACTTGAAAACTCTTAAGTGACTCTATTACCTTTAGTAAAATATCCCAAGCTTTTAACATGACAGAGACCTGCATAATCCATCTACTAGTTTTAGCCTTATCTTTATCCATGCCTGCACCAAATTATGCATAGCCTTAAATACATGTCAGGCTTCCTCATGTTACTTTTTCCACTTGTCTGCCCACCTTTCAAGACTGAATGTAAGTCCATCTTTTAAATTTTTAAAAATTGTTTATGCTGTTACATTTATCCCAATTTCTTTTCTCTTTGCTCTCCTCTGCCCAGCATCCCCGTTCCTCCAGCAATCCTGTCCCATTTAGTTTATTTCCATGGGTCATGCATGTGAGTTCTTTGGCTTTACCTTTCCCTGTTCTTAACATCTCCCTATTCTGCACCCACCAACTATGCTTCTTAATCCCTGTGCCTCTTCCCCCTTCTACCCTTTCCCTTTCCCAGCTGACAGCCCTCCAAATGTTCCCCATATCTTTGATTCTGTTCCCTCTCTAGTTGTCTGCTTAGTTTTTATTATTATTTTTTAGTCTGTTGTTGACAGTTGTGAGTTTGTTATCTTTTTAATGTTGACAATTTTGATCCTCTTTTTCTTAAGTAAGTCCCCTTAAACACTTGCTGTATGTTAATGATGAACTCCTTTAGCTTTATGTTGTCTGTGAAGCAGTTTATCTGCCCTTCCATTCTGAATGATAGCTTTGCTGGATAAAGTAATCTTGCTTGTAGGTCTTTGCGTTTCATCACTTGGAATACTTTTTGCCAGACCCTTCTTGCCTGCAAAGTTTCTTTTGAGAAATCAAATGATAGTCTTATAGGCAGCCCTTTGTGGTAACTCTCTTCTTTTCTCTTGCTGCTTTTAAGATTCTGTCTTTATCATTAACCTTTGGCATTTTAATTATGATGTGTCTTGGTGTGGTTCTCCTTGGGTCTAGCTTGTTTGGGACTCTGTGCTTCCTGGACTTGTACGTCTATTTCCTTTGCCAGATATGGGAAGTTTTCCTTCATTATTTTTTCACTTAGCTTTTAAATTTTTTGCTGTCTCCCATCTCCTTCTGGCATCCCTATGATTTGGATATCAGCATGTTTAAAGTTGTCCCAGAGAATCCTAGACCTCTCCTCATCTTTTTCAGTTCTTGTTTCCTCTAGAGTGTTGTTCAATGCCACAACACAAATCCTTAGTGATTTTTTGTTTGGAAGATGTGTCCATTGTTGATAGTGGGGTATTAAAATCCCCTACTATTAGTGTGTTGCTGTCTGTATGCTTCTTGAAGTCCTCCAAGATTTTTCTTACATATTTGGGAGGTCCTATATTGGGTGCATATATGTTTACCAGAGTTATTTCTTCTTGATGGATTGTTCCCTTAAATTAAGCATTATGAAATGTCCTCCTTTATCTCTTTTTATGGCCTTCATCATAAAATCTATTTTGTCTGAAATAAGTATTGCTACTCCAGCCTTTTTTTTATGTCCATTAGTTTGATGTATATTTTTCCATCCCTTCACTTTCAAAATGTGTCGATCTTTTGTTCTGAGGTGGGTCTCTTGAAGACAGCATATATGTGGGTCATGTTTTCTTATCCATTCAGCTACCCTATGTCTTTTGATTGGTGCATTTAATCCATTTACATTTAAGGTTATTATTGATTGATACTCATTCATTGCCATTTTCCCACTTTGTACCTGTGTTCCTCTTTGGCTCTCCTTGTTTCTTCTTCTTTTTCTTTTTTTCTTTAAAGCAGACCCTTTAGCATTTCTTGCAATGCTGGTTTGGTAGAGATATATTCTTTTAGTCTTCTTTGTCTGTGAAACTCTTTATTCTTCCTTGCATTTTGAATGAGAGCTTTGCTGGGTAGAGTATTCTTGGTTGCAGGCCTTTGTTTCCCATTACTTGGAATATTTTTTGCCATTCCCTTCTGGCTTGTATTATTTCTGTGGAATAATCATTTGATAGCCTTATCGGAGCCCCCTTATATGTTATTTGCTGTTTCTTAATGCTTTTAATATTCTCTCTTTGTCTTTGAATTTTGCCATTTTAATTATAATGTGTCTTGGAGTGGGTCTGTTTGGGTTGATCTTCATTGGGACCCTCTGTGCTTCCTGAACTTGAGTAACATTTTCACTCATCATGTTAGGGAAATTTTCTATCATTACTTTTTTAAACAGGTTTTCCTTTCCTTGTTTCTCTTCTCCTTCTGGTATCACTATAATATGGATATTATTGCATTTCCTGTTGTCTTGCAGCTCTCTTAAAACCCCTTCATTCTGTTCAGCATTTTTTCATTCTCTTGTTCTGTCTTGGAATATTTTTCTCTGTTGTCCTCCAACTCACTGATCCGGAAGTTCCTCTGTTTCCTCTAGCCTACTGTTGATTCCTTCTGTATTTTTCAGTTCAGAAATTGTATTCTCCATTTCCTCCTGGCTCTTACTGATGGTTTCTAAGTCCTTTTTGATGCTGTTGTAGCTCTTAGTAAGTTCCTTATAACTTTCCTGGAGTTCTTTGTAGTTCCCCTGGAGTTGTTTATAGTTTTCTTTGAGCGGGCTGAGCTCATTGAGCTTCCCTGTCATCATTCTTTTAAATTCCATATCTGATAGTTTGTTTGTCTCTGTTCCATTTAGTGATCTTCTGGGGATTCTTCCTTTCCTTTTGGTGATGGACTGATTCTTTTTTCACCCATTTTGAGTGTCTGTTGTTGCTTGTTTTTTTTTTTTTTTTTTTTAAATTTTATTGTTGTTGTATTACATCCATCCCCTTTTTGCTCCCCTGTTGTTGCTTGTTTTTTTCTTGGATTAATCTGCTTTGCTTCCCTGCCTTTGTTTAGCACCCTTCTGTGTTAGGGGATTTGTGGAGTTCAGTGTTGCAGTCTCCTAGATTTTCTCCACTTGTTGCTCTTAGGGTGGCCTTTATGGCATTAACTTGGGCTGTCTGGTTGTATTTTGGATTGGTTGTGTATGTTGCTCCTTTCCTTTCAGTTGGCTGATTGCGAGACACTCCTTCTATCCTTTTTCATACACTGTTTTTGAGCTGCTCCCAAAACAGAACCAGTCCAGGCAAAATAACCAGACCTTCAGAGATGTCTTTCTCCTTTAATTCCCCTTTCAACTGACTATGAACCTAGCTGTATACCCATACCTTCCAAGGTAACTCCCCCTTTGAATCATACTCTCAGCTTCAACTGAGCCAGTCTTAATAAGGATGTAGATATGATAAGACTGTTGTACGAGAGGAAAACATGATTAAGTAGACTAGAGTATAGGTCATTTTGAAGGGTGCAAAGGAGTAGCAAAGATAGCAGGGATATGAGAGAAAAAACCAACTTATCTATTCTATAGAAATGAGGAGGGGGAGAATCAGAAAGCCTCATACGAGTGAACAGTGTAAGCATATATATATATAGTTGCCGCATCTAACTCCCTGTTCACCCTTAATGATCCCTGATTGGTCCAGGTGGAGCCAGGACTTGTGTGCTTTTAGCAGAAAAAAAAAAATGTGTAGTCCCTAGTCGGCATCCAAACACACACACACAAGAAAGAAAGAAAGTGAAAAAAAAGGGTTTAGGTGGCTGGGGAGGGGAGGAATACTTAGATTGAGGACTGGGAATGAGTTGTAGCGGGAGAATGAGTAGACTTTAAAACAAGAGTAGGAGGAGGGTCTTAGGTATTTAGGTGGATTGAGATAGGGGAGGAGTGAAAATATTTAAGTTGGGATACACTATGGTATGAACAGCATTTACTTAAAATGCACTAATTGTGAGGCTTGGAAGTAACTTTTGAAAAAATATGTTAGGGATTAATAGTTCATGTAGCCCTCAGTATAAGTGAGGTGCTTGAGATTAGCAGTGATCCATTTCCTGAGTCTGCCTCTTTTTCTTGGTCAAGTCTCTGCAGTCTACATTCACGCTGTGTGGTCTTGGAGTGGCAGGGCTTATGGCTGTCACAGTCAGGGCTGATTCTGAGTGTCAGCCCCCAGGTAGGCTGGGCCTCCAGTAGCCTAGCTCAGTTTCTGTGCTGCTGGTGTTTTGGAGCCGTCCCTTCTCTTCTCTCACTGGTTCTGTATGAAGACCTGTAGGGTGCTTCTGTGGTGTCTATGGCTGCTCCTCCCCCTCCAGCTCCTCAAGGAGGTTTCTGCCTGCAGTGGGCACCTGGCTCCAATGTGGGGTGGCCCTTGCTGGCTCTTGTGATGGCTGGCCCTATCCCTACAGCTCCTGGAGGAGGTAGTCCCTGTCCGCCCACAGCGCCTGGCTACCCCGGGCCAAGGCTAACCCTCCAAGCAGTCCAGCTCTTTGAGGAGTTTTTCACCTTCACCTCTGTGATACGTGCCTGGCTCCCCAGAGGGTCCACAGTGCAGGTTGCCAGCTAACTCCACTCCTCCCCGTCCAGCTCCTCGAGGAGGCCTTTGTTGCCTGCAGTGGGTGCACCAGTTGCACCAGCTGCAAGTTCCTGGTGGGCAGTTTGGAGATTTTGTGGGAGTCTGTGCCCCAGTGTGGGCACATGGGATTGGGACTCCCCCCTCTCTGGGGTTCCAAGCTGCCCTCTCCCCAGTGGCGGAGTGGCATAGTTTTCGGCCCTCTAGTGTCTTTGGCTGGTGCACTTCCCTGCTCCCCTGCTTCTGCTCCCCGAGGTCCTCTCCTCCTCCGCCTCTGCCCCCAGGGAGACACTTCCTCTCTCTCGGCCTTCAGAGCAAGGCTCTCACACAGTCTCTCCCCTGCAGAAGTTCAGTTCCTTAGTCCCTCCGGAGTTTGCACTGACTGCCCACACTTCACTGCTCAGATTTCTAGTCACCAGGGAGCCTGGAGCTGTCTTCAGGTAGAGACACCCCTCTGGTCAGAGCTGCCACTGCCCAGAGCCAACCTTGGCCTACCTGCCGGTTTGGAACTGCCTCACCTGCTCTCCTGCAGGTCTCTGCTGCCTCTGGGCTGTGCAACCCTGAGTCCAGATGCTGACTGCTTCAATTCTTAGGGACCTGCAGACATTTTGTGCTCCCTATTCTATTTTCCAGCTGCTCTGGCCCTGAAGAACACCATCACTAACAATGCTTGTAATCTCTCCATTGTTCAAGTGTCAGCTGTATGTTGAATTCTATAATACTTGTCCTTTATGTTATGCTTATTTCACTTGTAATGTCATGGCTCAGTATGTGTTGTTGCATGTGTCAATTTCATTTTACAAATTTTTTAAATAAATTTTATTGATTTTGCTATTACAGTTGTCCCAATTTTTCCCCCTTTGCCCCGTTACACCCAGTATCCCCCAGCAATGCCCTCCTTAGTTTATGTCCATGTGTCATGCATGTAAGTTCTTTGGCTTCTCCATTTCCTTTATTGTTCTTAACTTCCTCCATTCTATTCTATAGCTACCAATGTGTACTTCTTTTCCTTTTTTTCATATTCAGACAATTCACTGTTTAATTATTGCCTCTGTCAGCCTCTCAAATCATATTAAAACAAAGTTTTGTTTTGATTATTTCAAAATGCTTATGTTAATGATTTGTTGAAAGAATTACTTTTTAAAGTATTATCAATTGCAGTATTACCAAACACATGCACAAATACATTTACACACATAAATATTTTTACAAATATTACACTAGGAAAAATATTTCTACTCTTGTGACAGTGTATAATCACATCATGTAAATAATTGCTTTCAAAAATTTCTATTAGAAATATTTTAGTCTAGTTTAGTCTTTCATTACTTGCCCCTGAAAAAAAATCCTTCCCAGGTCCTACCTACTGTTGCCTCATTATAGGCAGACTTTTCCTGAGCTAAAAATAATAATACATTAAAAAACAAAATAAATAAACAAAATATATTTATCCTTAAAAGATTTAGTCTTCTTTATTCTTTAAATATGCAGTGGTCAATGTGCTAGCCACTTAAAATGTGGCTCATTCAAATTGTGATACACTATAAAATACCTACTGGATTTTGAAAAAATGTAAAATATGTTAATAGTTTATATAATTAACACATGTTAAGTGATAATATTTTAGATATGTTGTAGTAAATTAAGCTTTTTTCTTTTTTTAAAAAAACTTATTCTGGAATGCTATTTTTGTGAAACATCACAAAAATGGTGCATTGCAGAACTCACATTTACTATGAGTTTGGCACAGTCTATAGGACCTGTCCCATAAACTGTGCCAAACTCATAGTAAATAATGAGTTTGGTTTCTGAGTCAGATCCCACCCCTTTCAATAATACGACTCAACTTTATTTTAAGCTACTGGAACTACAACTTATTTCTTTGGAATTTTCCATCTTTGATAGTAGATTAATTTTATTTTTGCCATGCGGAGGGCTTATTTCTTTCAATACTCTGTTTTTCCTTTTACAAGTTGAAACCTTCAGAAATAATGGCACTTACAGTGCTCAGCTTGTTTCTAAAGAGCAGAAATTATGATACCTACTAAGTTGAGGTAAAAAAAAAAAAAAAAACACCTAGAATTTAAGTAATTTTGTAGAATAATGTTCTGGCTATTTTTTGAACTTGTCATTGACTTCCATGTGCTCCCAAACTAATCACTGAACTATTCAAGAGCCTGTTGAGAATGTATGGGTAATATGGTTGTGACATCTGTCACCCCATTAATTGCCAGGGTTGATTCGGCTGATCTGGCTGGCTAGGTGGGTGTCCCCTTCGTTCTCCCTCACCGATCCGTGTGGGTCCCTCCTGAAGCTGCGTGCTCATTGAAATAAGATGACCTTCCCAACTAGAGGAGAGGACCAGTCTTTGGTCAAGGGTATAAGGAATAGCTGGAACCTTTAAACAAGTTCTCAAAAGTCTGTTGAGGTAGAGATTAAATACATTTACATTTCATGATGTAGTTTACTTTAGAATTAATACATTTTCCCAAGCATCCCCAGTTTGGGGGCCTTCATTGCTAGAAATGTCTATTTCCACTATATTTGGAAGGAATCTCATCTAATTTAAATGCTAGTATGAGAATATATATTGCTTATGTACATCAGTCATATATTTAGTAGTTAACTTCCATCCCAAATTAGTCTTTACTCTCAGCATCTTTTCTAACTTAAAGTTCGATTAATTTCTCTATACACCAACTATCAGTTGATTGATATTTAAAATATAAGTTGCTAATAAAGTCTACATGTTATATATCCAGAAACAAGCACCTATTTTGTAACAGTGAATAAGAATGACAGCATGTATTCTATACAATATACATCCACATTTTCTTCTTTTTTTCCTCTTTAACTGCATTTGATTTTTCTAAGAGTTTTTGCAAGTAACTTGATTTTCCCAATTTAGGAATAATTCCAGTCTAAGAAAGCTTAACCTGCAGTAATGCAGGTCCAACAAAAATACAAAATTATACATTATTTAGCAAAATCTATAACAAAATTATCTTAAAGCATTCATAAGTTCAAGTTGGTTCTTATCCATCCAGCTACCCTATGTCATTTGATTGGTGCATGTTAATGCATTTTCATTTAAGGTTATTATTTTTAAAAATTTTATTTATTATTTTTAGAGAGAAGGGAGAGGGGCAGAGAGGGAGAGAGATATCAGTGTATTGTTGCCATTCACCTGCCTCCAGCTATTTGGCTGGAGATCTGACTTGCAACCTGGTTATGTGCCCTGACTGGGAATGGAACCAGCGACCTTTGGGCTTGCAGGCTGGTGCCTTATCCACTGTGCCACCAGCCACGGCCTAAGGTTATTATTGATAGATACATCTTCATTGTCAATGTTTTCTTGTGTACCTATGTTCCTCTCTGTCTCTCTTTGTTACTTTATCTCCTTAAAGCAGACCCTTTAGCATATCTTGCAGTGCTGGCTTGGTGGAGATGTATTCTTTTAGCCTTTGGTTCTTATCCATTCAGCTATTCTATGTCCTTTGATTGGAGCATTTGATTCATTTTCATTTAAGGGTATTATTGATAGGTACTTATTCATTGTCATTTTTTCCCTTTGTACCTGTGTTCCTATCTGTCTCTATCTGCTTCTTCATGTTCTTAAAGCAGACCCTTTAGCATCTCTTGCAATGCTGTTTTTGGGAAGATGTGTTCCTTTAGCCTTCTCTCATCTGGGAAACTCCTTATTTCACCTTCCATTTTGAATGAAAGCTTTGCTGGGTAGAGTAGTCTCGGTTGTAGGTGTTTGTTTTTCATTTCTTGGACTATTTTTTGCCATTCCCTTTTGGCTTGTAGTGTTTCAGAAATCAGCTGATAACGTTATTAGAGCCCCTTTGAATGTTGTTAGCTGTTTCTTTCTTGCTGCTTTTAGGATTCTCTGTCTTTGAATTTTGCCATTTTAATTATGATGTGTCTTGGAATGGGACTGTTTGGGTTCATTTTCCTTGGGACCTTCTGTGTTTCCTAAACTTGCATGACTTTTTCTCCACAATTTATGGAATTTTCTGTCCATACTTTTTCAAACAGGTTTTCTACCTCTTGTTCTTCTCCTTCTGAAATCCTTATGATATGTATATTATTACATTTCATGTTGTTCTGCAGCTCTCTTAAAAGTCTTCATTCTTTTTCAGTCTTTTTTCATTTTGTTGCATTGCCTGGGAATTTTTTTCTACATAGTCTTCCAGATCCCAGATCTGATCCTTTGCTTCCTCTAACCTGCTCTTGATTTTTCAACTGTGCTTTTCAATTTGGAAATTGTTTTACTCATTTCCTCCTGGCTGTTACTGATAGTTTCTGTGTCCTTTTTAATGCTGGTGTAGTTCTAGTAAGTTCATTGTAGTTCCCCTGGAGTTTTTTATAGTTTTCTTTGAACTTGCTGAGCTCATTTGAGCTTCTCCATAGTCATTATTTTGAGTTCCATATCTGAGAGTTTGCTTGTCTCTTATTTCATTTAGCATTCCTTCTTGGGATTCCTTCTTTCCTTTCAATGGGGTTTGTTTTTTTGTCTCCCCATTTAAGGTGACTTTTCTTGTTTATTTCTTTTTGTTAGATTGGACTTCTTTGACTTCCTGGCTTCATAATGTGACCTTTCATTGTGTAGAGGTGCACTGCCTTTACTTCCTGGATCCATGCTTGGTGACAGCTCATATTTCCAATCTGGGTCTAGTTAGCCTGTAGGAGACTACCAAAGATCCACTATCTTTGTCTGCCTCCTAGAGCTGTTAATCCAAATAATCTGTGATTAGCTGTCAGATTTAAGCATCCAGGGTGGGCAGATTAATTCTTATGGGCAGGGCTATAGCTTCCCCTCAGGCTACCACCACTTGGAGAAGAGTGGTCTGCCAGCCGAATGGGGGATAGTTCAGCACTGGGACATCATGGACTGGTCCTTCATTTCTCTCCTGAAAACCACTGCCCCAAACTCCTCTTCAGAGTCTCTGGTCCACTGTGCCCTCCCTCTGCTGGAGACCATGGTAAGTGGGTGCTAATGTATTTTCATATGTGGTTCCTTTAAGAACTATGTCTCTAGCTTCCTCTTTCAAGCTGGCAAAACCTGGTGGCTTTTTGCTTTTCACAGGTGGATGCTGTTTTATTCTCAGCTCTGTTGCTGTAGGCTGGGAAGCCCAGCTGCGGGTTTAGACCCCACCCTTCTCAAGTGGAACCCCTGGCTGCTGCCTGTGGGAGCCCAGCCAGTCCTTTTGTGTCTTCTTACTTCCTACCAGTCAGGTTGTGATGAAGCGGCCTCTATTATTCTGTCTGTGGTTATAAGGCTTCTTTCCAGCTAGTGTTCTATTGGTTATTCCAGATGATTTCACCCCATTTAAATTGTAATTTCAGATTGGTTCTGGGAGGAGATTGGTGGCACTCCACTTATTCCTCCACCATCTTGGTTTTTTCCCCTTTCTGTTTACTATTAAATGATATTCCTGTGTATATACATACCACATTTTATCATTTGGGTCTGTTTCATTTTCATAGTATTACTCCTATGAAAATTGGTGTTCAAGTATCTGTTCACATCTTTGCTTTCAGTATTTTTGCATTATATTCAGAATTGGAATTGCTAGATCATATAGTAATTCTGTGTTTAATTATTTGAGAAATTGCTACATTTTTCACAAAGATTGTACCATTTTGCATCCCCACCAATATCTGACATATTTGCCAGTACTTGTTATTGTATTTTCTGTATTGGTGTGTTCTTTAGTAGATATATCATTGTGGTTTTAATTTCTATATTGTTATTGAGTGTCCTTTATGGGCCATTTGTGTATCTTTGGAGAAATGCATATTCATTTCCTTTGCTCATTGCAAAAATACTTGTGTTTGTTTTTTGTTATTGAATTTAGGAGTTCTTTATATGTTCTAGATATGTGTTTTATAAGTATTTTTTTTCCCATTGCATGAGTTGCTATTTCACTCTGTTAATAGTATCCTTTGATGCACAAAAGTTTTTAGTGTTGATGAAATTTAGTTTATTTTTCTCTTGTTACATATGCTTCTGGTCTCTTATCAAAGAAGTCATTGCCAAATTCAGCATCCTGAAGCTTTTTCTTTTGTATAATGTTTCCAGTTTTATTTGTATAATATTAGTTTTAGCTGCTACATGTAGGTCTTTCAAATGCATGAGGATCTAACTTAATTTTTTGCATATGGTTATCTAGTTTTTTCAGTGCCATTTTTTCCCTACAATTGTGTTTTCCTCCATTGAGAGGTCTTGGCATCCTTGACAAATACCATTTGAACATCTATGGATCTGTCCAGAAAGTATCCAGCTATGCACTATGGTAAAATAGAGACAATTCTTGAAGAAGATACAAGATGCAAGAAACATTGTAATATGACAGTTATACCTCAGTCTCCTTCAAAGTAGGCACCTTGGGACCTCACACAGTTGTCCCATTTCTCCCTGTTGTATTTTTGTGAATCTCATCAATGGTCTGAAATCTCCCTTTCAAAGGTGATTTTTGCTTTAGGAGAAGCTGGAAGTTTCAGTGTGCTAAATCACTTTCATTTTTTATCAAGTTTAAATCTTACATTAAAATATAGAGTGTGTGTAGATTAAGTATATAAAGTTTTACTGGAATTATGACCATACTATATTAGATGGTTGTCAAATTCCATTCCTTCACGAAACTATAATTTAGAGATTCCTCATCTTCAGATGCCTATAATTTTCAATCTTGCTTGAAATTTCATTGTAGAAAATAATAACAAAGAGTTCTAATAGGAAACCAGTGTAGAGCTTTAAGGACAAAGTATATCATGTGCCCAGATGTTCTGAAAGGTCAAGTATATCCTTCCAGAGTTGTATGTTTCTTTTTTTTTTAATTTATTTACTTTTTCAGAGAGAGGTGATGGGTGGGAGAAAAAGAAGGAGAGGAAAATTAATGTGCAAGAGATACATAGATTGGTTGCCTCTCACATACCCCTAGCTAGGGAGCCTGGCCTGCAACTCAGGAATGTGCCTTGGCTGGGATTCTGTTCTGTGATGTTTTGGTTCATAGGCTCAGTCCACTGAGCCACATGTGTTTATTTTCATAACTAACTAATCATATCTTTGATTGAATTACATATGATTTTGTATCCTAGCTTATATATTTTTTACTTAATAATACTTTTGTTCATAATTTTTAGTCCACCGAGTGGATATGCATTTGACTTAATCACTTCTCTGTTGCTAGGCAATTAAGTTACTTATACATTTTTATTTTTATAAACAATATTCTTGTTCTTTTGAAAGTTTATATCAGATGATTTTCTTAGGCTGGTATACCAGAAGTGGGGTTATTCCATTAAAGGCTTAGAATATAGGGTGGAGCAAAAGCAGGTTTATAATTGTGCTATTACTTATTACTTATTATATTACTTTCCTTATGAACAACTATAAAACTACTTACACCCAACCTTATCTTTAGGGTCTTGAAATCTTCTAGTAAAATGACATATATTTTTTTCTGTGGGGGACCCCCAACCTGCAGAGATCCCTTGATGCTATGGATGAAATGAATGCTTCCCAGGAGCTTGTGCAAGGGGAGAGAAGGCATGGCAAGTGCCTGATAGACAGATTCCTTGATTGCCTTCCTCCAAGGTTTTTTATTGAGTGCAGTAAGCCTAAGGGCAAGTAGCATGCACGTAAAGCTCATCAGTCAATGTTAAACAATGCTAGTTGCAGAAAATGGATATTATTCAGGAAGAAACACAGATCTTCCTCGGGTCAGGTTGTGTTCATTTAAAGTCAAAATTAAAACCTTCACTGCTTGTATAATAGAGTGATCAAGGGAGGTAAAAGAACAAGGCAAGCTTCGAAGGTTATGTAGAATGTTCTCATGGCCAGATTCCCACGGGGGCCCCTTAGCTACAGCACTGAGGCTTGTTTGCACCTAGCTTTCCCAGCTTTCTGGTCAGGTCATATAGGCTTGGCTTGGCCTGCATGGGACTCCATGCCCTGACACTTCCCCAAGGGAACTCCAACATTTTTCTTTAAAAATTTTTTTAAAATTTAAAATTTTAATTTACATTCAATATTAGTTTCAAGTATATAACATAGTAGTTAGACGTAAGATTTGTGAAGTGATTTCCCCAAAATGGTACCATTTGGCACCATACATAGTTACTATAATATTAGTGACTACATTCCCTATGCTGTACTCGTATCCCTGTGACTGTTCTGTAACTGCTGACTTGTACTTCTTAATCTCTTGACCTCTCATCCAGCCATGCAATCCTTTCATATCTGGCACTCTCAGTTTGTTCTCTATATGTATGAGTCTGTTTCTGTTTTGTTCTTTTTGTTTTGTTCTTTTTTTAGATTCCACATAGAAGTAAAATCGTATGGTATTTGTTTTCCTCTGAAAATGATGTACTTTTGAAGCAAGGTTTATAAATATCTTTCTAAAATTTTTCTATTTACAAGGTGAAATTAAGATGTTAATGCAAGATTGATACATAAAGTGGAAAGTAAATATCACCCAGTTACTATAAAATTTGTTTTTGTTTTTTTTTTAAATTTTATTGTTGTTGTATTACTTCCATCCCCTTTTTGCTCCCCTCTGTCCCCCTCCCCACCCACCCATTCCACCCAAAGTCAATCCCACCTGTTGTCCATGTCCATGGTTCCTTTATACTAGGTTCTTGTCTAAGCTGCTCCTCTTTCTTGCCTCTGCCTTCCCCCTCCCCCCAACCCCTTTCCCCCTAACCAATGAAGGACTGTTCATTGTATTCATATATTTGGTTCTGTTTTGCTTGTTGTTAGTTTTGTTCATTATTGTCCTGTAATGAGTGAGATCATATGATATTTGTCCTTCACTGAGTGGCTTATTTCACTAAGCGCAATACTCTCCAGTTCCATCCATGTTGTTGCAAAGGGTACAAGTTCCTTCTTTCTTTCTGCTATATAGAATTCCATTGTGTAAATGTACCAAAGTTTTTTGATCCAATCATCCACTGATGGACACTTAGGCTGTTTCCAGCACTTGGCTATTGTAAATAGTGCCGCTATGAACATAGGTGTACATAGGTTCTTATGAATTGGTGTTTCAGAATTCTTTGGGTATAGTCCAAGTAGTGGAATTGCTGGATCAAAAGGCAGTTCCATTTTCAGTTTTTTAGGGAAACCCCATACTGTTTTCCACAGTGGCTGCACCAGCCTACATTCTCAACAACAGTGTATGAGGGTTTCCTTTGCCCTGCATCCTCGCTAGCACTTGTTGTTTGTTGATTTGCTGATGATTGCCATTCTGACAGGTATGAGGTGGTATCTTATTGTAGTTTTAATTTGCATCTCTCTGATGACTAGTGATGTTAAACATTCTTTCATATGCCTCTGGGCCCTTTGTATATCTTCCTCAGTGAGTTGTCTGTTCAGGTCCTTTGCCCATTTTTTAAATTGGGCTGTCTGTCTCCCTGGTGTTGAGTCGCATTAGTTCTTTTTATATTTTGGAGATCAGACCCTTGTCTGAGGTATCATTGGCAATTATGTTTTCCCATACAGTTGGTTCCCTTTGAATTTTGCTGGTGTTTTCTTTAGCTGAACAGAAACTTTTCAATTTGATATAGTCCCATTTGTTGATTCGTTCTTTGATTTCCTTTGCCCTTGGTGAAGTATCAGTAAACATATTTCCGCGTAAGATATCTAAAAGTTTACTGCTTATATTTTTCTCCAGGACCTTTATGGTGGCACTGCTTATGTTTAAATCCTTTACCCACCTTGAGTTTATTTTGGTGTATGGTGTAAGTTGGTGGTCTAGTTTTATCTTTTTGCATGTTGCTGTCCAGTTCTCCCAACACCATTTGTTGAAGAGACTGTTTTTACTCCATTTGATGTTCCTTCCCCCTTTGTCAAATATTAGTTGCCCATAGAGTCCTGGGTTAATTTCTGGGCTCTCTATTCTGTTCCATTGATCTATATGTCT
>PVIW01012377.1:0-32395 GCA_004026585.1 Noctilio leporinus
ATTCCACTACTTGGACTATACCCAAAGAATCCTGAAACACCAATTCATAAGAACCTATGTACACCTATGTTCATAGCAGCACTATTTACAATAGCCAAGTGCTGGAAACAGCCTAAGTGCCCATCAGTGGATGATTGGATCAAAAAACTTTGGGACATTTACACAATGGAATTCTATATAGCAGAAAGAAAGAAGGAACTTGTACCCTTTGCAACAACATGGATGGAACTGGAGAGTATTATGCTTAGTGAAATAAACCAGTCAGTGAAGGACAAATGTCATATGATCTCACCCATTACGGGACAATAATGAGCAAAACTAACAACAAGCAAAACAGAACCAAGTATATGAATACAAGGAATAGGCCTTCAGTGGTCAGGGGGAACGGGGTTGGGGGGAGTGGGGAGGCGGAGGCAGAGGCAAAGAAGGGGAGCAGCTTAGACAAGAACTTAGTATAAAGGAACCATGGACATGGACAACAGGTGGGATTGACTTTGGGGGGAATGGGTGGGTGGGGAGGGTGACAGAGGGGAGCAAAAAGGGGATGGATGTAATACAACAACAACAAAATTTTTTTAAAAAATCAATGAGAAAAAAAATAACTTAGCAAATAGTTTTAAGCTAAGTTTAAAGAGCTAAAAACAAACAAACAAACAAATAATGAATCCACATTTTAATGAAGGCATTAAACATTTAAAAAATGTCCAGAATTATCTAGTTAAATCCGTTTGTCTGAATGCTATCTCAGGATGCAGTACCTTTAATTTCAAAGATGATTTTACTCCAAAACAAAAGACATAAGAGCAGAGTAGATAAGGATTTGGGAAAAATGCTTTACCTAATGATGGTGGCTGAATCATATTCAATTGTACCTGGGTTGAGAAAAAAAAAAAAAAGAATAGTGCCATAGCAGACTTGTGTTCCAGAAAGCACTTTTGAACTTGAAAACCAAATTGTAGTGAAATAAAGGCAATATTATGGTTGAAGAGATAAGGAAAAGTCTTGAAAGAGATGTTTTAAGTGGTTTGCAAATGGGAAGAGAGTGAGGTTGACGATGAAAACCAAGTTAGTTGATAAGATATCTAAATTGGAAGGTTAGGAGGCAGAGATGAATATGAAAGGATACACTTTAAATTGTGCCCAGTATGGCTCAGTTGGTTGGGCATTGTTCTGCAGAGTAAAGGTTGCTGGTTCGATTCCTGGTTAGGGCATATGCCTGGGTTATGGGTTTGGTCCCCAGTTCAGGCATGTAGGAGAGGCAACTAGTTGATATTTCTCTCTTACATTGATGTTCATTTTCCTTTCTACTGCCCATACCCTCACTAAAATAAACAAATAAATATTTAAAAAAAAGAAATGATAAAACTATGTGCATAATAGTGATGAGAGGTCAAGTGTAATTCATTATCAAGTTTGTCTGTCAGTCAGTTTTGAGTCTATATACAACTAACCATTGCCTGTGTACACAGAGCATCAGTTAGGATATGGGTTAAGCTACTGTCACAAAGAGATCCTAAATGCAGTGACTTAGGAAAGCCAGGCCCTCTTCTCTAAAAGTGCAGAGGGCAGCAGTGAGTGCACTCTGTTAACCATGGCACAGGTCTGCCAAATCCATGTGTGGCTTTCACCTCTGCATCAAAAGTGGCTGTTCTGCAGCCTGCCATCCCCAGGCCACAAGGAGGGAAATGGCGGGAAGTTTACAGCATTCCTTTCTAGGGCCAAACATGGAAGTGGTACCCGTATTCATTTGCTAGGGCTTTTGTAGCAAGGTACCACACTAGGTGGCTTAAACAACAGAAATGTCTTGTCTCTCAGTTCTGGAAGTAGAAGTCTCCAAAACTTCAAGGTGTTGGCAGGTTAGTTACCTTTTAGGGTTGTGTGGGAAAAACCTGTTCCAGGCCCCTCTTCTTGGCTTCCAGTTGGCCATCTTCTGTATATCTTTGCATATCGTTAGCCCTATGTATCTTTCAGTGTCTGAGTTTCCTCTTTTCATAAGATACCAGTAATATTGAATAAGAGCCTACTTAATGAAGTCATTTTGACTTAATTACCTTCTAAAGATCCTGTCTTCAAATAAATGCACATTCCTGAGATACTGGCAATTAGGAATTCAACAGACACATTTTGCGAGGGACATAGTTCAATCCACCATGGGATTCTTCATTCTGCTCACACGCGATTGCTAAAATTTAGTCCAGGGCTACACCAAACTGCAAGGGAAGCCGAGAAATACAGTTTCTGTGTGGGCGGCCAAATGCCCAGCTAAAATGGAGAAGGAAATTGACTGGAAACCAGAGTTTCTGCTAACCAGCCATTGTCCACATGGTCTACTTTTACTGTGAGGCGAAAATGGGAAGTTAAATTGTGCGCTGGTCAGTGATCATGTTTGTTTGGGGCACAACTCATTCCCTGCACCTATCATGGTGACTGATAACTTAGGGGTTCCCCAATTTTTTTGTTGTCAGACTAACAGACTCAAGTAACCTCTGTGCCCTGACAGGGCAACTGGATTGCTGTATGGTCAAGGGAAGACATGGGACAAAGAATGCATAGAGAATGTTTATTTCTATTATGGCCACATTTGCTTCCAATTTTAAAGTTTCTGATCTATATGCTAGACAAGGCAGAGTTTGGGAAGGCAGACTTGATGGAGGCTGTGGGAGTGGTGGTGACTAAGTGACAGGGGCCTTTTGGTAGTTTTTTAATGGGATTCTATTCTTGTCTTCCTATTCTTTCTTCACTGACTTTGCCTAAGCCATCTCACTCTTGTTCACAGTTTTAACCAGAGTTCTGATGACTTATGTCTTTATCTCTGACCTCTCTGACCTTCATATTCATATGTCAAGTCATTTCTTGGATCGATCCCTTCACTTGTCCTCTAGGATCTCCTAATTCAACACATCTAAAATGAAATTAGTAATCTTATTTGCTTCTCTACACCTCTACAAATTCTGCTTCTCTTGGATCTCCATCTTAGCTACAAACCCTATTAGTTATTCATCAATGAATATTTTTTGGATATTTTCTATGGATAAGGCAATATTCCAGGTACTGGGAATATAGTATAGTCACTGCTCTCATGAAAGTTATGGGTTAATGGAGTGGGAAGTGAAGTACAATATCTATAATTGCACATGGTGATTAATACAATGAATACTATATTTATAGAAAATAATGGGGGTATGCTTTCATTCAGAGTGGCAAAGCCTGTACCTCTGAGGAGGTAACAATTCAAGTAATGACAAAGGAGCAAGTAATATGAAGTGGGGAAGCTCTGAACAAAAGAAATATCATGTGCTAAGGCCCTGTGATCGAAAAGGGTATGTCATGTTTGTGAACTGAAAGAGACCCAAGAGGCCGCTGTGTTAGAAGGTTGAGAATAGCTTGATGTCTGGTTGAAGAGATAGGCAGGAATGCATCATAAGGGCCCTTAACCTTGGACATGTTAAGTTTGAGATGTCTGTGAGGTATGCAAGTGTGGACATTGAGTCAATGGTTGGATGTCTAAACTTGCAGTTCAAGGTGAAGTTTGAATATATCAGTTTGGAAGTCATGAGAATGTGGATGATATGGAAAGACATGGTAATGGATTTGATTATCTAGATATAAAAAGAAGTAAAATATAAAATCTTTAAAAAGAAGTAAAAAGGCATGAGTTTTAAGGAACTCATCAATTAGGGTTTAGATGAAAGGAAATACCCAGCAAAGGAGACTGAGAAAAAACACCCAGTGCAGTGAAAGGAAGAGCAGGAGAAGGTAGTCGAAGAGAAGGGTTACTAACAACATATATGTGTGACCCCCAAGCTTACATATTTTGTCATTCTTTCCAATCAAGTTTAGGGTAGTAGAGGATACCCATTTTGTGACTAGAATTCCCTCTTTGGATCATGGGTAGGGCTTTTTAAATACATGAGGGAACATCCACATAGAGTCATGTGACAGGAACCCACATGTAGTCTTGGGGACCTTCTTGCCTATGAGTCAATGGGTAAGGTGCTCCTATAGACAGGGAGGAATTCCCTCCAAGATGGGTATAGACAAGGGGAACCATCCATGTGCAGATACCAGCTCCACCCTTTCATCGACCCCATCCGATAACAGTTTCTCCTTTGCTTCCGTACTTCTCCACCAGTTGATTGTGCTTCCCCATCTCACCCCAATGCCTCAGAGCCTGCTTTCTTCTTAATTGTCATGACCCATTATACTCAGAACCAGAGCAAGTGAAGATATGGTTTTACTTTCCATGCAGAATAGGGAAACCTAGACTTATAACCTCCCCCAGGAAGTGAGGAGACACATTTCTATTTTATCCCTTTCATACAGTACAAATAATCAGGAAAGCAAACAAATAAACAAACAAACCAGAGCGGTTAAGCTTCCGTATTTATAGAGGTGGAAACTTTGACCAAGACAGCAAAATGTTTTTAGAGAAGGGAATGTGTCTAACTAATGAGAGGTCAAGTACTATCTCATTCTCTTCCTTTGGATTCGGCACACGAAAACTTTGTGGAGAGAAGTGACCTTGGATGGTGGAAGCAGAAGACAGGTTGGGATTCTTTGAAGATGAGTGGGGTGTGACTTCCCCTAGCACATATGCAAGTGGGCTTGTCCTGTCCCAGAGACCAAGGCAAAGTAAGCCTATGGTTTACTTTACATCTGTTTTACATGCATGTGAATCAATAATAAAAATAAAAGAATGAATGAAGGAAAGGGAAAGGATAAATGGGAGGAATTCTGTGTACACATTGTCATCATGGATCAGTTTGATCATGTGTCTGGTAACTTAAGTTGTTTACTTGTAGGCATGCCAGATAGTTGGTATCATCTGTGATTAAAATGTATTTTTTATTTTGAGACAATTGCAGCTCTAAGAAAGAATATAGTGAGATCCTGTGTAAGGTCTTGATGGGCATGGATAATAAAAGGAGAGAGGTGGAAAGGACTGAGTGTGTGACCAAAGCAGTGGTTTTTATTGGTGGAACAAGAACTATAACCTGGACCTGCAGACAAGTGAAAAGTGCAGAGAGAAGTCAATGGATAGTGAGAAGGAGCTGGCATGAAAAGGGCTAGATGTTTTGATGCATCAAGAATGCTGAACAAATATTCTAGAAGCAGAACAGGAGGAACTCAAAGAATAGATGATTGTAATCAATAGTTCTGATTGACATTTCTGCCCATGACAAGTCATGACTATTGTGCATGTGGCTAAGGTGAAAGGGAAAAAAGTCACTGTGGGTAAGAAGGCCCAGGGACCAAGAGGCTAAGAAGTTTGGGGGTGGGGGTGGGGGTCAACCAGAGGGAGCACCAGTCATCCAAGCTAGAATAGTGAAAGTCATTTTAGAACTTCCCTTTGCTTTACTTCCTATGTACAAATTTTTCAAGATTTTACCTCATCACTGTTTCTTGATTCTCATCCATTTACTCTATACTCACCACCTGGGCCCAGTTTCTCTCCACCCTGGAGTAACCTCAGACCTGTCTCCTGTCATCGTGATGACCCTTACGACCCTCATGACCATGATTCATCAGACAAAACCCAAGCTTGGCATCCATTCAAGGACCCTCAGGAGCTGGCCCTCCCTCCCCTTGCTCTCCACCTGGTAAGGCAGAGCTGTTTGGAGGTGCCCAAGCATCTGCTTGCCCTTTACCTCCTCTTAAGTTTGTCCAGTTCTTACTCATCTTCCATCTCAAGTCTACATCCTCTAAAAAGGTCTCCCTTGGCTCTCAACTGTGTCAAGAACATTTCCCCACTTTGTTCTTACCAAGATCAAGTCTCTAGCACAGCGCTCCCTGTATTGGAAAGCACCCGTGCATTACATTAGAAATGTGCGCTTACATGTCCGCCCTAAGTAGAGTGTAAACTGGGCACAGGCAGAAAGCATGTCTCATTCACAATGATCGGAACCCAAGTTAAATGACCTTCTTTCTTTCTAAGGTCTCCCACACTCGATCCTACTGCATCTGGGGCTGGATAATTCTGTTGCTGGGCTTGTCCTCTGCACTGCAGGGTGTTGAACAGCCTCTCTGGCCTCTACTTATGAAAAAAAGAAAAGAAAAGAAAAGAAATAAAAATACAGGCCTGTTCCGAGGGTCAGAGCCAAGCTTGTGTGAGAATTCGCCCACCTTTGCATTTTTTACCTTTTCTTTACGTGGCTTCATCTCATCTGTTGTTTCATAAAGGCTACCCTTTGTTCAAAAGTCCTTGTTGGATCTTTTTATGATAACAAAATAATCTTTTAAAAGGACATTTTCACGGAATGACTGTGTCAGGAAGTTTATAATACCCTCGAAATGCCGCAGAGAGGAAAATGTGCTTGAGAACAAACATCTGTTAGCTCTTTTGAAGCTGTGTCAGCCCTCAGGGTTCAGCACTCACGTTTGGCAAGAACAAATCTTCAGTTTCTTTCAAGTTTTGCAGAAGATGCTGTGAGATGTTTTTTGGGTTGTTTTTTTTTTTTTTCTTTCTTTCTTTCTTTCTTTCGCTTCTTCTATTTTGACTTAAGTGCTTAATTGGGAGAATTATGTCCCTTAATTCAGTAATGCAGTGAAAGAGTTGCAAATCATTCCAAAGCGTTCGTGAAATTGCATGGTGTATCAAGACACAGCTGGATTGTTTTAGTATAAGAACTAAGTTATTTCCAGACCATTGTATAACATATCTCTGCTTAGTCAACGTGCTCATTGGCACAACATGCTTTGTGACAAATGTCAGCTACCAGCTGGTAGAAAGGGTGTACCCTCTGCCTGACCATGCCTCTTGTCTTCGCTTCCTTAGCACATCTTCTCAATTCAGTGCAGCCTGGCTGAGTCTCCTCCACTTGCAAGGCGCCTGTCTTTGGCCTGTTATCCTGTGAGTAAATAAGGAAGTGTGATTACTATCACTGCATGGTAAAATAGTTTATGTGGTATGTGACACCGGTGAGGATTCATGCATGGAAGAGGCTGTGCTTTGGAAGATAATTGAGTTAGAGTGGCCCATTGTGTTTTGTTTTTAATGACCTAAAAGAACTGTGAGGTAAGACCTATGTTTTTCTACCTAAGCAGTGAGAACATTTTTTGTTTTTGTTTTTGTATGTTTAAAGAGTTCAGAAATATGGAACTCTCTTGGCGGGGCATACCTAGGGGCCAGGAAAATTGGCTTTCCCAGAATTTCTCTCACAAGGAGTTTATTTTTGGCACCGTTTGAAATCATTTTAAAGGGGTGTACTGAAAAGTAAACAGTGTACAAACCACATGGGAACCACAAGCATGCCCAGAGAGAAGCACAGATAAGGCTCAGCAGAAGAAGAGATTGAAGTGTGTGTGTGAAGGTTATCATGGGTGGGCATCATCTGAGAGAGAAACAGTGCATCTTGAGGGCAAAGTGGAGAGGAAAGTGAATTCTAGAGAGTGTCCCAGGGAATAGAAGAGGTAGAGCTAGAGCCCTGCCCATACCCGCAATTCTGTGGCTTTGGTGAGCTGTTTAACTCCTATAAGCTATAATTTCTTGTCTTTAAAAAGGGAGAGTAAGAGCTGTCCTGGGAGACCCTGTGGGGATGACACCATCCAATGTGAGTCGATGTCCTGGCCCAGCAGTTATGCTGGCAGGACCTGCCCTCACATCCCATGGTGGACCTTGTGCTGCAGTCCAGGGGAGTCTCAGCTGAACTTAAGAGGCACTGGCTTATTTGAAAGCATTTACATGATATGAGGATTGTGTGGCTGACTGGAGGGGAAGGAAGGCCGGTGGGCAGTGAGGATGTGGAGTGGTGGGAGGGGAGGAGGTTGAGATGGAAGCAGAACAATGCGGGAGTGTCTGGGCCCTGCTCACTGTCCAGCTGGGCAGGGAGAGCAGCAGCCCTTCCAGGGCATCCAGAGGACACTGAGCAGGGAAGGTCTAATGCCCATGGGCATAGTGGGACAGCAGCATACAAGCTGCCCCTGGCCCGCACAGTGTTTTTATTCAAATTAGGTGCCTGTGTTCAGATTAGAAATAGGTGTCCCTCCCCTGCACAGTTATTGTCCTATAGGGGCACCCTGATTTTAACAAGCAGAGCCGAGATGGATTTCACTCTCACCACCACCCCTTGGCTGGGTTTCCTTGCGTAGTCGCCAACCTGCACAACTGCAGGCGGAGGGTTAGTGTCCCAGCCCACCTGGCAGGGCTCCTTGCTGATGCAAACGGTATAGCTGGGGGCTTCCCCAAATACATGGTGTGGACGATTCTGGTTCCTAGTTCCCCATTGGGCATATGGGCCCAGTACAATGTGGCCCTTCCCTGGTCTGTTGGCAGATGCACTCGATCTGTGACTGTGGGATAGTCACTAAAAAGAGAGCCCCTCTGACCACTGACAGAGGAGCTTGGGAGAGACAGGGCCTCAGCTGCCTGTGTGGTCCTGGGCTTGACTCAGGTGGTGCAGTCCCTCCTTCTTTACATACCCACGTGGGCTTCAAACACAGTTTGATGATTATAACATGATGGCCCAGGTCAGTGAGTTAAGCTGTAGCCTGTTGCTCTTCCTACTGAATGTGAGTGATCATGGAACTAAATCTCAAGAAATGGACAGTACCTTAGGGGCTGTTGGTCACTTCACCATTTGGAAAACTGAATCCAGGAGAAAAATCGTTTTTGCCTTCAGTAATGTAGTTAATTATGGGTGGAACCTGGCCAAAGCTGTCATTCTCTCCCCAATTAAGTGTCCTTTCTATAATACGCTCCACCATATATATTAGAAAAAAAGTCATTCAAGTGCAATAGGTTATTTTTGGTGATAGAATTTTTGAGGTATAATTTATATACCATGAAATTCACTTGCTTTAAGTGTACAGTTCAATGATTCTTAGTCAATTTACCTAGTTGGGCAATTTATCACCACAATTTCATATTAGAACATTTCAATGCCCCCCAAAAGATCCCACATGCCCATTTGCAGTGACTGCATTTTTGCTTCCCTCTCTCCACACTAAGCAACTACTAGTCTGCCATTTCTATAGATTTGCCCTGTTTTGTTTTGTTTTTTAAAAAGACATACTAATTGAACCATGTAATATATGGCTTAACTTCATTCACTTAGCATAATGGGTTTCAGGTTCATCCATATTATAGCATGTGTCTGTACTTTATTCCTTTTTATTACCAAAAAGTATTTCATTGTATGAATATACTATTTTTAACCAAATGCCCATCAACTAGTGAATGGGTATTATTTCTATGTTTTGCCTATTATTAATAATGCTGCTGTGGCCCTGGCTGATATTAACACACACGTTAATATCTCTCTCCCTCTCTGCCTCTTTCCCTTCCCCTCTCTCTGGAAATAATAAATCAAATCTTTTATATAAAAATATGCTGCTGTGAACATTTGTGTACAAGTCTTTGTGTGGATGTATCAATAGATTCTTTTTTTAATGTAAAACAATTTTAAAGATTTTATTTATTACTTTTAGAGAGAGGAGTAGGAAGAGAGGCAGAGAGGGAGAAAAACATTATTGTATGGTTGCCTTTCACCTGCCTCCAGCTACAGAGCTGGCTGGAGACCTGGCTTGCAACCTTGTTATGTGCTCTGGCTGGGGAATCGAACCAGCGACCTTTGGGTTTGCAGGCTGGTGCCTTATCCACTGTGCCTCCAGCCAGGGCAATAGATTCTTTCAAAGCGAATATGCAAAGTGTTCCCAAGAAAGTTTACTATAAGGCCCCAAGACAGCACCCTATACAATGTCCTTTATTCCACTTTTACTCTCAATTACACAATTATAATAGAGAGATGAGTTGAAGAATTATCAGTGTCATCGTTAACATCATTATCGTCACTGCCAATAGCCTTTATTAGGCTCTAACTCTTCCTAATACCAGGGAAGGGTAGGAGATTGTTTTTTTTCTCCAGACTAAAATTTTTTTTGCTATTAATTTGTACTCTCACCTGTCTCCCTCTAAAAGGAAGATACTTTTTTTTTTTCATTCTCAGAGATGGTGAAAATTTTCATCTGAGAAGGTGGCAACTGTGTAAGTTTTGGCTATGTTGTCTTCAAAGTCCCCTACGAGTTATAAGACCAGCCTCTGCGAGTCCCTCGTTACTCTTGTTGCTCCTCACATTGGATTACTCTGGTTGGGGCTATTCTGGGCTTGTAGGTAGGGTATGTGAACAGTTTTCCAGCCCAGTACTCTTGGAATACCAGTAGTAAACCTCCCAGTGTGACTACAAAGTCTCCAGACACTGCCAGATGGCCCCAGGGGAAGAGGCAGTATGGGGCCCCTGGAGCCAGAGCTTAGAGGACAGTCATGAAATCCCCTCCTGCACTGCCAGCCTAGCCTCTCTGTGCCCCAAGGGGAGCCCAGGAGGGCACTGAAATCCCTGAGACAAGGCAGCCTATAAATGGAACGATGTTACCCCATGACTGCAGCAACATTAGCTTCATTTAAAACACAGTTGTCTGCCAACTAAGAGAGGAGAGTCTGGTAAAAGATGCATGTTTAGGCTGCGAGGAGGTTGTTATGGGAAACAAGTGGATGAAAACATGACAGCCTAAAGGGGAAATAACTTCTCATTTAGCTCTGATTTGAAGTCAAGTGCTGCTTGAGTCCAAAACGGCCGCCCACCAGATGGCCCAGCCTGTCACTTGGCCAGGAACTGGTGCTGTGCGTTTCTGGCGGAGGAACACTTTGATCTTTTGCACAAAAGAACAGTTTTCCGCACACAAAGTTCTCATATATGTTTTCAAATGACACATTTTTTAAAAGGACATGGGGGCCAGTCCCTTGTTTTGGCTTAGGGTGGAGCTCTGAATACTTCTGCAGAAGGAGGAAACTTGGGGCTTCTCATTTGCTGGGCAAACAGCTGTGTCAGGTTTCAGGGACTGAGAGGTTTCCTGGGCCATGAGACTTTCAGTGCTAAAACCAGGACAGTTGGTCACCTGCCTCAGAAGTGTCAGTAGGCTGCATCGGGTCCTACCTGTGGCCCTAGCTGGCTCTATCATTTTGAAAAGTCCCCTCCCTCCCTTGAAGCTGCAGGTTCTTCCCATGGTGGGTGGGGGTGGTGACACACCTGTGGCCCTCCTGGGGCTGGCACATGAGCAGGCAGTGGAATGGGTATGACTGGTGAACCCCTAGGAAGAGTATTGTCCAGAACTATGGAAGACACATGATCAGCCCGTGAGCTCTGGGGTACCTATTGCGTGGCCTTGTCAAGATTAAATCACCCTCCTATTTAAATACTTAACCTATAATCATAAAATATCTTTGAAGTCTTTATCGGTGTGCCCCACACTCCCAGTGGTTGACTCCTTTGCTGTGTAATGGTCACAGTGGCTTTTGAAGAGTGACTCTCAGGTCCCTGGCAGCCCTGACATCTCTGTGGGGGTGGATTTCTCCACCTGCCCGCAGTCCACCCTGGGGTCCCAGGAAATGCGGGTCAGAGAATTTGGACAGTGAGGCAGGCCTGGGAAACATCGGGTTGGCCAGGAAGTTTCTACGTTCTTTTTTTCTGTAAAATAAAAGACACGTTTTTAATTTTCACCAATATCTTTATTGATTTGAATATTTTGAATATGTCGGCTATCTCCGGCATGGTAAAACATTATTCTCAGTCCATGTCTCAGTTTGATCACTGTCAACTTCAACTGGTCTACGCGACCATGGAGCATCGCCCAGCAACCAATCACCAGCACGGAACTTCACAAACCACTTCGGACGCATTCAATCACTTGCAGCATCTTCTCCATACACTGCACAAATTTGTGTGTGTGTGTGTGTTTCAGTTGCATTTTTACCTTAGTTGAAATAATAAAGCATATTATGCTGAAAATCCGTATTTTCTTCCATCTTCAGTATTAAAATGGCTTCACAAAAATTCACCAATTTTAATACATTTTTTTAAAAGTGCACCACTGATTGGACAGCTGTCACAATACAATCTAACAAAATTGTTTCAAATGAAGTTAAAGACAACTAAGTGCTACTAGAGCCATTGTATGGGAAAAAACTGAACGAATATTTGGCCAACACTATATCTGGAATGGTCGATTGTAACCTTTCTGACAATGGGACCCTTTGAGACTGGGACACCAGTTGTGGATCCTGTCCCCACAAAGCGACAGTATTTATGTTTACACCAACTCTGGCACACAAAAGCAAGGATTTCCCCTGAAGCTCACCCTTGGGTCTCCTTGATACAGGAATCAAAGAAGGACCCTGGCCCAGAGCCTGGGGACTCCATAGATGGAACAGGAGTCCCAAATATGCACTCTTAAGACCACAGGGAAAACCAGAGGGAAGGAATATGAAGAAACATGAAGTGTCTGAACCTTAAGATCTGCCTTGCCTGGTGTGGGTCCTCCAATGGCTGAATGCAATCAGGGAAGAGAGGATACTCATGGATCTCTAGAGCAGTTGCACCATCTAAGTCCTACAGGTGCTGTCTGAAATCCTACTTGTATCTCTTGGAGAAATAAGGCAATGAAGGCTTGATTTTGAGATGCTGAGAATAGGGGGGACCGTGTATATTGTGCTAGACACAGAGCTAAGCCTTTTTCATGCTACAGAGGTTTTAGCTTTTGAGGCCATTATTTTTCTCTCCACTCCCAAAAGTGGGAGATTTCTTCTATATATGAAGTTGTCCTAGCTGTCAAGGCCAATGACACTTGACAATGATGTAGGTGAAGTGTATGTGCCTTCAGGGTTCAAGTGGACATGAAGAAGAGCCAGGTTATAAATTGCTTCTAGTTAATGGACATACTTTAAAAACCCAAAATGCTAAGAATATTATTATATTATTGGGTGTAAGTAGAATGGTTGTAACCTAGATATTGTACAAAAAAAGATCCCCTTCAATGCAGTAGGGGGTTTAAAATTAGCTACAATATTGAGGTCATTATTTCTCCTTTCAAATGGCTATTAAAGAAAACAAAAACCTTACTTATATTTCAAAGCATAATGTGACACCCTTCTGAGTCTATTTGAAGTATACAATAACTTGGGTTTTTTTAAAAAGATTTTTGTCTCAGAAAAAAAAATTACTTAGAACTATGTTTGTTTAAATCGACACTCAGTTTCTAAAGTTGAAATTTTTTTCTTTAGCTGCTTAATGACAAATTTAAATGAATAAAGTTAGTAATTTTGATATAAAAATAAGAATGACAACTCATGCTTATTCATTAGTATTCAGTTAAATCATAAGTTAAACAAATGGGATTCAACTAAACACTCACCAAACTTAGAAACTTAACTAGTTAAATTCCCTGAAGCATTTAAAAACTCTATTCTTGAAATTTAATATATCTGAACACTTCATATTCCTGACTGGATAAACTTACAAATCCAACATGCAAATTCATTTAAGCCCTTAACTCAGCTCTTACACATATGAGCAGTGTAAGTTTTCTTATACTATCAAGTGCAAATTCTCTTACTCCTTTCAAACAAAACCACAAGTCTTCAATCAATTAAAGTTTTCAAGTCAAACCCCAAGGTCAATATGTCATCACATGCTCAAATGGGTTGAAATTCCATAGGCATTTCAAGTGATTTTAAATGACACAGATTTATTCAAGACTATGATTACATAGTTCATTCCTAAAATCAGCATGGAAGTCTTAATATTGTGGGTTAGATTTACTTTATTATCTCAGAATATTTTCTTCCCCTTTCTGATTACAAAGTTGCTTAATTGTTGGTGGGAGTTGACTTACAGCTAAGGATCAGTTCTGAAATGTGATTTGAGATCCAGGTTACTGTTCCCAACATCTGGACCTGGACACAGGATCTGGGCACCACGTCCAGAATGATCTTCTCACAGGGTGATAGAATTTCTCCAGGCCCCACTTTTCATGCCTCCTAATGTTTTATGCTGCTCCCTACCCAGTCTTTAAAATTAGCAACCTAATCATTCACAGCCATTAATTCCATGACTTGAGTTGATAAGACCCTGCTCTCCTCAGGGTTGCATCTGGTTTCTGTTCTACCTGACCACATTCTGCATCCCTGGGCAGAGGTTTCATCATCCCCAGGCTGCAGACTTGGCAATGTCCTTGACTGAGAACCGCACCAGAATGCCTATACTGCAGGTGCTTATTGGGTATTTGGGTTTCTTTTATTGCATCTTCCAAGGACTTCTTTATTATTATACCCTCAGAAGCTAATACCCTCCTCCATCTGTCCTTAAGATTTTCCCATTTGTGGTATGTGGTTTACTTTGAAGTGATCAAAGCTTGGTTTTCTCTTTGTTTCTTGAGTTAAAAGAACTACCTTTTCACTGATTATTCTATAACACCACAGATAGTATTGAGTTGTTTTGAAAACACAAATTCCCTAACATAAGTGTTTTATCCCCTTTTATCTCTACTTACCATCTCCCTTTATACCATACTACTCACTCCCCAAAAAAATCTACAAAGGGAAAAAAATGCCTCCATTATCTGATTGGTTGTGGCTGTTCAGGACTTTAGCCTGACAGGAGGATCTCCTGCACAGTTCTCAATGGCCTTGATGTTACTTGTAGATGGGCTGGAGGAAAGCCTTTTCACAAAGGTGCTCTCTTTTGTGCTCTGTCATCCTACCGGCATAGTGAAGAAATCTGTGCTTCCTGCATTTAATTGTGGGATCCTCTTCACTTTGAAGAACAAACACTTAGATTTGAGGTCAAACAAACATTTTGATCTGAGAATCATCAGTTTACAGATGCAATGTGAAACAGGGTGGAGGAATAAAGGTCATATTAGAGGCCTCCTTCTTCTTCCCAATGAAGTTTATGTTTTTATCTTCCAAAGTAGAAGTCAAGATTTATACAGAGATCTTTTTTCAATACGCATAACCACTTTCCCTGTGAGATTAATGATTGCTGCCATCTTTCCTCCCCCGTTGTCAAGCAGGAGCACTCATTTAGGAACTTCCCAGAGATGTAGTACTGACACCTGAGCAAAGAAATATGGCTCGCCAACATTCACACTCACTTTTGCATTTTTTATTCTTTTGGAATAAAATGCCTGCTGTCAGTAGTTGCAGTGCGAATCATTTTTTCACTTCAAGAGTCTGGCTGATTGTTGCCAACATTTATAACCCAACTCAAGATTGTTAGACATTTTAAATACATAAAGAAAGTCTACTTGCTCCAGCAGTAACGTCATCCAACTCAGGTCTTTATAAGCCACAGGTTGTGTAGAAGGGTTCAATCTATGTCTGTGACCCTTATACCCAGTGAGCTTTTAAAATGGCAGAGGTTCACCATCTCTTCAAGATTACTGTCTGTGAATAAGAATGTTTATGCATATATGCATATTAATCTATAGAGGTACACATATGAAACTCTTAAATTATAATTTAAATATTCCTAAAAGCAAATATTATCAATTTTTATATATACATATAGAAAAATATACAAGTATATAATTCAAAAAATACTTAGGTACAATGAAGAATAATGATAATAATACCAAAATAGTTAAATATAAGCCCTGGCTGGTGGTTCAGTGGATTGGCACTGGCCTGCAAACCCAAAGGTCACTGGTTCAATTCCCATCCAGGGCACATAACCAGGTTGCAAGCCAGGTCTGTACCTGGACAAATGCAGGTGAAAGGCAACCATGCATTGATGTTTCTCTTCCTTTCTTCTTCCCTCCCTGACTTTCTCTCTAAAAATAATGAGATAATGGACACAATCTTTTTTTAAAAAATAGTTAAATGTTGTTCCAAATATTCTGCAAACTGATGGCAGAATATGCAAGTGAAATGCTTCTTCTGAAAGATGATGTCTGATGTTTGCTGTTGACCGTGAAACAGCCAACACAGTTGGCATTGCCTGAGTGCAGGTGGGCTTTGCCCTGGCTATCACACTGACGCCACTTCAGTGAGTCATGAGTGTGCTAGTAACTTACATGGTTGAGTTAACTCATGTTTAAAATACCTCCAAAATTTACATAAGATTTGTAAAGGAAAAGCATTTAAAGGAAAAGCTATTAAAAACATAAAAGGCCATGAAAACAGAGCAGTATAAGTGTGTTATTTGTACAACAAATATTGCTTTGGTAGAATAAGCATATTTTCTAATTTCTTGCAAAGTGAACACCAAAGGTTGAATGACAGATTGTAATTTTTTTTAAAACATTCACTGCTTCTCTCTACTGGACCCCTCCATACAAAGCCCCTCCTTCCTGCTTCCACTGTAGGAGGAGCATACTCCACGTCCCAATCATGTTTCACTTGACTTCGTGGATTCCTTTGATCAGTGGTATGTGAACACAGAAATGTACATACTTCTGAGCAGAAGCCAAGGAGCCATCATGCCCTTCTGCTGTTCCCTTTTTCTCTGCCATAAGGATGGTATGTTTCTGATATGGGGTGTTTCCTCAGCCTGGACCCCAGAATGAGGGCCTATAAAGCAAAGCCATGGCTAACCTGCAAAGGACGTGGAACCCGTGCATTGGTGGTGTTTGTTACTGCAACATAACTTATCAAAAGCTGACTAATAGAGGAACCTAAGAAAAGATGTAGGTGAAAATGAATTACTACTGATATATAGGAAGAAGGATTGCCTAGTACAGGGTGACCAACATGACCAAGGCAGGAGAAATGGACAAATACTAAGAATAGAATAAAGGTTTTCAAAGTAAGGTGAGACAGGTGTGACAAATACATCTGTGTTATACACAGACTGTCATTAAGGCATCCTGCTGTAGTTTAACTTAAACACTATGTCGTAAGTCATTTGAAAAATAGAAGTGTGCCTTACAATCAGTGTTATCTTAGAAACAATCTGTGAAACAGTCACAGATTCCACTGAGAGGTGCCATGTTTTGCTTGGGCAGGGGTGGGTCCTGCCCTGTCCACACACTGAGTCACTTATGACTATTTCTCCAACATTTTTATCTAAAAAATCTGTCAAAGAATTTGTTAATTTTAATTAATGATGAAGAGGACTGTGCATACATACCTCCTCCAAATAAAGAATAAATTGTGCCATTTTTCTAAGCAAATGTGAGATTGTTGACAGAAAGGAAGATCCAAGGCTGCCCCATGGCTGCCTTGCTTTTGAAGTCACAACTTGGTATCAAATGTCAGGAGGAAGCTCTCCCAGCTCTGGGCTGATGCTCTTTTTTTCTTCTCTGGATGGCAATTCTTTTTAATCAATGGATAACTTACTTAGGGGGTGCAGGGGGAGTAAGGCACCCCAGCTTATTTTTGTTCTGTGTGCTTTACAATAGGAGGGGACAGGTGTTATCATGATGAAATGATACCAATAAGAAGACACTCAGTATGCATGTGTGAGATGCACCCACTGTCCACTCATAGCCCTTGTTATGGGGGGGCAATAATTAATTTGAGACCCCACTTCCATTTTTTTCCTCCCAATTTGGTGTCTACATTATGAATAAAATTTACATAGAAAATATATTCCAGGCTTAGAGCACAAACATCTTTATTTTCACCTACAACCTCCACTCCGCGTTGTTTTCTAAAATACCCTGTCTAATTGCTTCTAGCGAGTTGAATGTTGCTCGAGACACCACATTTCTCTTGGAGGCAATAGGCAAAGCAAATACAACTATAATCATATTCCTCCATTTGGCTTCCTATCTCCTCCTTAGTCCTATTTAAAAAAAAAAAAAAAAAGTCAAAGATCTTAGTAGAAGTGCTTTCCTCGCTTACTTGTTGGAAACTCTTTGAATTTCAAGAATTAACTCTTGGAGATTTTCTGGTCAAAAATAAGGGTTGGCCAGACTTGGTGAGTGACAGCAAAGTAACTGGATGCCAGCAGGGATTACTTGGTGGCATTGAGCCATATTAGGGATGCAGAGCAGAAGCAATTGGCTATAGACTTACATAGCCCCAGCCTGATTGCCCAAGTTGATCTAGTCAGTCATCCTTAAGCTGCCTATAGGGTGAAGAGTCTAGTAAAGTTCAGAAGATCAACGGGTATGTTTATATGCCACAGGTAGCCAATCTAGGTTATGCAGTCTGCAGTTTAAGCCCCAAATTTGGGTAGAATATGCAAATACCCATCTGTGTGAGTCTTTGGCAAGAAACCACGGAGTTCTCTGGTCTAACCTAGTTCACCTGCCATATGAAGGGCTGCAGGAAATGACCTTTCAGCTTCCTCTGAATGCTGGCCGCCCCACGCTCCTCCTGCATCCTCTCCCAGCTGTTGGGAGCCCTCAGCATCATCTGGCCTGTGCCACACTCCGCTTGACAGGTACCAAAGCATCTGCCATCCTGGCCCCCTTGGTTAAATTGCTGTCATTCTGCGAAGTCTAATTCAGAGTGCCATTCAATTTGGAGAAGTCCTGGGCAAGAGCCGTGTCTTTAACAACCCGCACTGCACGCGGCAGAAGTTTGCCCTTGCCTGGACGTCCGTCCGCCTCATTGGCTCAAGTGCCGAAGCTCTCAGGGGCCTCTCCTTCAGGTTGATTGTAAGGAGTTCCGACAGTGCCTCTCGCCAAGTTGCTGGAGAGGAGTAGCCCCAGGGTTGCTTAGCGCATCGGAGATGTTAGGTCCTTAATTGTCTGGGAAGATAGTCAAGGAATAAATGACCAGATTTTGATTTTTCTAAAGTGTCACTACCATTTGGCTACTGAGCTTGCAAGAAATAGTTAGTGGGGAAAAAAAAAAAAAAAAAGAAATAGTTAGTGGGGTCAGCCAACATTTGCAGCTGTGTGTGACAGAGCACTGCAATCTCCCAAGGGGAAGGGATTTCTTCTGTGGGCCACTTGTAGATACTGAGCGTCTTGTATTTCCATCAGGCTGGAAAAAAAATAGCATGACTATTAGGATACTTTTCTGTTACTTGGCTTTTAAGAATAAAGACAAAGGGGGGCAATGGAGACAAATTTATAAATGCCATATGAAAGGCAACTGATGCTTTTATATTGCCCTTTTTCCCCACGTGTCTTCTTTTAAGAGTTTGAGTATGACAAAGCATTTTTTTCTTAAAGGTGTACGCCTGTTAAGACTATACATTTTAGTGTTATAACTGATGAGTAACTGATACATGCTTCCTAATGCTGTCCTGCTTCCGAACTTTATCTCCCAACTGTTTGTTGTCTGCGATAGTCAGCTAATAGCCTATATGAAGGGAATTTAAAATGAGGGGCAGAGTCTTTGCTATTATGGAGTTCACTGAGGTCAACTAGAAAAACCTGCACCAAAACAGATCATTAAATTTAGTTTGGTGAGTCCTAGAGATTGAATTGCCAACAATGAGCAGGAGTAATTAAGGAAAAGATTCCTGCAAGAGGGTTACAGTTAGCAAAGAGACAAGGTAGAGAAATGGTGAGATAGATGTGGAGAAAGCTCAGTTCCGCTGCAGCAAGAAAGTGCAGTGGTCCTTGGTCACTTGGTGCACTATGGTTACAGCATTTGTCAAAGTCACACAAAAATTTATAGACAAGTAATAGAAAAACATACTGCAATGGAATTTTCATCCAAGGTGTTTGTTAAAGGCTCTCAAACATCTTCTAAGGAAATACACTTCTAGACATGGTGAGAATGCGTAGCAACTTTTCTTCTTGGTACAACTTCATAGGTCACTGCTGTCCTCCCTTAATTCAGGACCTGAATGTCCAAGTCTTTACCTTTCTTCCCAGTTCCTAAGGACTTACTCCCTAGTTGTGTATGAGCTAATGTTTCTAGTCTGCCCTTAGAAACCAGACCATTTACATGTAACCTGTCTGTGGGTCACTTGCAAGTCAAGTCCCTGAATGTAAATAAACAAAAGAGAATTAGAACAGTTGCTACAGAGTGCCTGGGGTCCTGGATCGCTACCACTTTTTAATTTCCACGTGTGTTTCATTACTTTTTGCATTTTCAGTGGTCATGAAACTTGGGAGGTTGGATGTAGGAACAACCAAGTCTAGACTTTTTGAGTCAATTCTAGCAAATGAGATGATGTTTCTTATAAAACCTGATGCGGAGGAGAGTGGTGGTCTTGGAAGGTCAGCAGATCGGGGTTTGAATCCTGAAATCTGAGTACTAAGTGAACAGCTGGTGTTCACCCCTCAAAGCCCCCTACCTTCTCTGTAGGTGCATTCGAACCTCTGGGGCCTTAGGATGACTAAATGGGATAGTTGACACAAAATGGTGAACATTAGTCTCTGGAACTCTTAAATGTCGGTCAGCCCCTCTCAAGCAGGAATAAGATTATATCTTTGTATATGGTACCAATTCTACTAGAGTTATGGTTGAGAGTTTTGAAAAATGCTTTATCTACAATTCAAAGACATGAACATTCATTGAACAGCTACCCTATCCCCAGCACTGGGCAAGACTCCAATAATAAAGATAATGGATGAGAGCCCCTGTCCCCACACTGCAGAATATGTTACACAGTAATTAAAAATATAGATTTAGCTCTGGCTGGTGGCTCAGTGGATAAGTGCCAGCCTGTGAACCCAAAGGTCACTGGTTCAATTCCCCAGCCAGGGCACATAACCAGGCTGCAAGCCAGGTCTTCAGCAAGGTCCATAGCTGGAAGCAGGTGAAAAGCAACCATACACTGATGTTTCTTTCCTTTTCTTCCTCCCTTCCTGCCCTTCTCTCTGAAAATAATGAATAAAATCTTTAAACATACAGATAGATAGATACAGATAGATAGATTTAAAGCCTTATTAGATGGCTTATAGGGGCTTCTACCAAATGTTTTTGTGTAAGAAAAGCAAGATTCAGAAATAGTACATAGACTATTTTATTTTTATAAAACAATGACAAAGCCCTCCCTGGAATATACACAATTACCTAATGAGTATATACCTGTAAAGTTGTGTGTAGGGATCTCTGAGTTACTAGAGGCATGTGGAAGGATACTCACATCTACGTGTCAACATAGCTCACCTGGTGCGGAAAGGAAGGGATAGTGAAATGGAAAGGAGGTAGTAGCAGGGGAAAATGGCATGTAGACTAAGATCTCATGCAGATAAAAGTGTGTGTGTGTGTGTGTGTGTGTGTGTGTGTGTGTGTCTGTCTGTCTTCATTAAGAAACACATTCATTTTTGCTGTTGAATAAGATTTGGACTCTAATTTAACATGAGAGACTCTTAGGGGTGAATTGTGTATTCAAAAAAATATTGAAGTTCCAACCTTTAGTACCTCAGGTTGTGACTTTATTTGAAATTGGATTATTGTAGGTATAATTAGTTAAATTGAGGTGAGGTCATTCTGGAGTGGAGAGGTCTCCTCATCCATTACTACTGATGTCCTCATATGAAGATGGCTATTTAAAGACAGACATGCACAGGGAATGCCATGTGAAGGCAGGCAAAGACTGAAGTGACGCTGGCATGGCAGAGGGATGGCCTGTGTTGGTGACTCCCAGGGGATGGGAGAGGTGGGGGAGCTCCTCTCCTGGAGCCTTCAGAGAGAGCACCACCCTGCTGCCTGCACTTGACCTCGGATGACTGTGTCCAGAACTGTGCGAGAATAAATTCCCATTGTTTTGAGTCACAAAGCTTGTGATACTTTCTTCTGGCAGCCCTGGGAAACTAATAGAGACACATTTCTTGATTCTGTTTTATAACCTGACTCTTTTATATAACAAACTATTGTGAGCATCTTTCCAAGTCATTAAAATTTCTGCTTCGGTATCCAAGATTAAATTTTATTTCTACTCTGAAAGTATGAACGCATTTTACATGGGGCAAATTGACCTTATAAAGTGAGCTCCCGACCCTTTTGCTCCAGCTGGCTTCTCAGGGGCAGGTTGGGAATTGGGGATGGGACCTTTTCACATATGGTTCAGTGGAAGGTTGGGGACTCTGTCCTATCCCTACTGTCTGTCCTCACCTCTCCTTGGCCTGAGGTTGAGTGCCTGGCACACTTCAGGCATTTGCCAGACACTGGGAGTACTGCACATGCCAAGGGGCTTGGGAAGTCTCGGCATGTGGACTCTTGGGAGGCCTGGCCTGGGAGCCCTGGACCTGCAGGAGACCATAGTCTGGCAGGGGCCTGTGTGGGCAGACCTGGCCTTGTTGACAGCCTGGTGCTGGGAATGGGGCTGGGGCTGGTCAGGGGTTCATTCTTCCTAAGAGGACCCTTGACCATTAGAAGTAAGTCCCTACTAGCCTAGTTGGAGAGATGCTCAGAATCAAATTCCTACTTATTTATAGAAAATTTAGAGCTAATATTCATCAGAGCTCTTTCTATAGCACAAAATATCAGCATCACCTATGTTCCTAACTTTTATTAATTCATTTAAGCCTCATGCCATAAATACTGTTATTCTCATTTTGCCAATGTAAAACTGAAGCACAGAGAGGTTAAGCTGCTTGCCCAAGGTCACAGAGCTAATAAGAAATGGAACTGGGAATTGAATGCAGACAGCATGAATCTGAAAGCTGGGTTTACCACCAGACGACGTAGTCAAGTGGTGTGTCCATTAATTCATTAATTGTGCAAAATTTATTCTAAAATATAAGCTTGTGATTTTTTCCCCTCTATTTTGGCTATGTGTATTTTTTTTGCTATTCTGCCCTTTCTGATGATTTTGGTCTTCACACTTTATACCCTTAGGAATAACCAAGAGGAAAAAGTAAAAGTGAAACAACCTTATTTAATTAAAAACAGAATACTGGGTTGGTAAAAACATGGTTTTTCCCGAAAGATGGCTGTAGTAGCCTTAGTTGTCTTTAACTTCATTCAAAACAATTTTGTTAGATTGTATTGTGACAACTGTCATATCAGTGTGCATTTTTAAAAATGTAGCTATTTTAATATTGAAAATAGAAGAAAACACAACATTTTTAGCATACTATGCTCTATTAGTTCTAGAAAGGAAAAAAACACAACTGAAATACAAAAAAAGCTTTGTGCAGAGCATGAAGCGGGTGCTGTGACTGACCAAATGTGTCAAAAGTGGTTTGCAAAGTTTTGTGGCAGAGATTTCTCACTGGATGATGCTTCATGGTTGGATAGACCAGGTGAAGTTGATAGCAATCAAATCAAGACATGAACTGAGAACAATCAACGCTCTACCACACAGCAGAGAGCCGACATACTCAAAATATCCAAATTAATAAAGTTAGTGGTGAAAATGAAAAATGTGTCTTTCATTTTATGGGGAAAAAAAAACTATATGGACATTTTGGCCAACCCAATACTTTTATTCCAGAGTCAATCAGGCCAAAAACCCTAGTTAGTAATTTGAAGTGTGGTCATACATGAGAAAGGACATCCTGGGAGTCAGATCCAGAGATGGTTAAGTGACGCTCAGGCCCCCACAGCTGAGTTCAGATGGACACGCTCTTGAGGCTATCCGGTTCTCCAAGGCTGACTGGCTGAGGCGTCCTCGAGGCTGGCCAGCAGACGGCTGCTGCAGCGAAGCTGACCAGATGCTCTTAGGAACAGTTCCTGTTCTCAGGGCCTGCTTGGCCTGTTGACCATAATCCCTTTCTTAATAACTGAGGAGTTGGAGATTATCCTTCTAGATGCTTAAGTGATATGATTTAAGTAGAGGAGGAGACATGCAACACTATAACGATTCTTTAAAAACTAGGGGAACTAGGCTATGCAAGCATTTAAATGGCTGGATTTAAAAGTTAATGAAGTACTCAGAAGCCAATGGAGTCGGACAGGAGAAGGCAATGGGGCTGCAGCGATTTGGTGAAGACAGGAGACAGGTCCCTCTGCAGCTATCTGAAGAAGAGGACAGATGGCTGCAAACCATGCAAGCATGTGCTGTGCTACCTGTCAACTCCATCAACACCCATTAGAGAGCTAGGATGCTGACCTCCTTCTTGTTCAGGAGTTTCCGTTCTCCCCAGCTGTCCTCAAGCTGAGAGGCGTTCCTGTTTTTCTTTATTTTTATTTTCTTATTGCAGCTTATAAAATATTAGCCCTTTTGCTCCATCAGTTTCTAGATAAGATTCACTCCTCCTTTCCCCAGAGGGTGTTTTTATAAGTAGGAATCTGTTTCCTTGACAATGCAACATTTAGTTCCAGCAGAAAGGAAAGAAAAGGCTTATTGCCTTTAGAAGTGTTTTTCAGTCATGGATGAGATAGACACTGATTCTAATATGCATAACTTTTAGCTTCTGTTTAAGTGCTCACCCTGACGGAAAGACAAAGCCGCTAACGGGTAGAGATGAAGCAGCCCATGGACCCTGAGATCTAAAGGAATGTCGGGCTTGATTCAGAAAGGCCTCCCTCCTACTGGTTCAGGTCAGTCTCAGCAAGACGAGTGCGTGGGTGAGACTTCCCATTCCTGTTCCCGGATGCACACCCGGGAGAAATGAGCTTAATATGAGTATTTGGTGTTGAAAGGGAAAGAGTAGAGAGTATCTGTAAACTGGATATTGTGTTGTTAAAGACAGCGTGCTCATTTGAAAATCTCCCAGAAACCAACAAAGCTTAGCGCATTGATCCTAGCTAGAAGAGGATACCAAGAAATTATAACTTGCAGAAATTGGTCTTCCTTTTATCTCTGTAGACCCTCATGGATGAGAGGAGTTCTGTTCCAGTCTGAGTGTTTGTGTCTGCCCAAAATTCCCATTAGGAGAAGAAGAAATTTTACCTCAAAACTGCAACATAAAAGAACCAAGACAGTGGAGGAGTAAGTGGAGCTACACTAATCTCCTCCTAACACCAAATTGGAATTACAACTTAATTGGGGAGAAATCATCCGGAATAACCAACAGAACACCAACTGGAGAGAAGCCTTATTACCACGGACAGAACAGAAGGGCTGATTCATCACAACATGACTGATAGGAAATGCGGAGACACAAGAGGCTGGCAGGGCTCCCACGGGCGGCAGCTGAAGGGACAGAGGAACATCTTAGCATCTGGGGGTTCCACTTAAGAAGGGTGGGATCTAAACCCCCAACTGGGCTTCCCAGCCCACAGCAACACAGCTGAGAGTAAAATAGCACCCAGCTGGGAAAAGCAAAAAGCTGCCAGGTTTAGCAGGCTTGACAGAGAGACTGAGTTCTTAAAGGGACCACACATGAAAATACAGTGGCACCCACTTACCGTGGGCTCCAGCAAAGAAAGGGCAGAGTGGACTAGAGAGGCTTGGGGAAAGTTTGGGTCACTGGCTTTAGGGGAAAGTAGAGGAAATAATGCTGACCCATCCCCCGTACAGACAGCAGACCACTCTTCTCCAAAGGGTAGGAGCCTGAGGGGAAGCCACAGCCCCACCCTTAGGAATTAATCTGCCCCACCCAGCAGTGCCTAAACCTGACCTTGGATCACAGGTTGATTGGATTAACAACTGAATTCATCTGCCCTGCTCAGAGGTGCCTAAAACTGACCATTGATCATAGACTGATTGGCTTAACAACTAGAGGAGACAGACAAAGAAAGTGGGTCTCTGGTAGTCTCCAACTGGCTGACTAGGCCCAGAATGGGTCATGAGCTGACATCACCAAGAACAGATCCAGGAAATAAAAAAAGGTCATACCACTAAGACAGTAAGTCAAAGCAGGCCAATACAAGAAGCAGAAACAAACAAGAGTCACCTGAAATGGGGAAACAAAGAAACAATCCCCCAGCAAAAGAAAAGGAGGAATCCTCAGAAAGAATGCAAAATGAGACACTATCAGACATAGAATTCAAAAGAATGATGATAGAGAAGTTCAATGAGCTCAGTGAGTTCAAAGAAAACCACACACCACTCCAGGGGAACTATAAAGAACTCCAGGGGAACTACAAAGAACTTCAGGGAAGCTACAAGGAACTTACTGAGAACTATACCAGCATTAAAAAAGACATAGAATACTTACCTGGCAGGGGAGATACCATGATCACGAAGGTGGTTTTCCCAGGGCGAGGCTTATCCATTGCACTCCAGATGTGCTGACCCCTGCGATTTCCCCAAACGTGGGAAACTTGACTGCATAATTTGTGGTAGTGGGGGACTGCTCTCCCCTGAAAAAAAAAAAAAAAAAAAAAGACATAGACACCATCAATAAGAGTCAGGAGGAAATGAAGAATACACTTTCTGAATTGAAGAATACAGTAGAAGGAATCAAAATCAGGCTAGAGAAAGAAGAGGAATGGAGCCTTGAGCTGGAGGTCAATGTAGAAAAAAGTTCCCAGGCAGTGCAACAAAATGAAAAAAGACTGAAAAAGAATGAAGAGGTTTTAAGAGAGTTGCAGGACAAAATGAAATGTAATAACATCCATATCATAGGGATACCAGAAGGAGAAGAGGTGGTGCAAGGGATAGAAAACCTGTTTGAAAAAGTAATGACAGAAAACTTCCCTAATTTGAGGAGAGAGAAAGTCATGCAAGCTCATGAAGCACAGAGGGTCCCAATGAAGATGGACACAAACAGGCCTACTCCAAGACATATCATAATTAAAATGGCAAATTTCAAAGACAAAGAGAGAAGCCTAAAAGCAAGAGAGAAACATACAAGGGGGCTCCCATAAGGTTATCAGCTGATTTCTCAACAGAAACACAACAAGCCAGAAGGGAATGGCAAAAAATATTCCAAGCAATGCAAAACAAAGGCCTGCAACCAAGAATGCTCTACCCAGCAAGGTTCTCATTCAAAATGGAAGGTAAAATAAGGAGCTTTCCTGACAAAAGAAGGCTAAGAGAATACATCTCCACCAAACCAGCATTGCAAGAGATGCTAAAGGGTCTGCTTTAAGAAGATGAAGAAACAGAGATACAGACAGGAACGTATTTCACAATATGGGAAAATCATGTTTCTTGCAATAACTCAGAAAAATCGAATGCAGTTAAGGAAGCAGAAAAAAGTAAGAAAATGTGGATGCATATTACATAGAATACATGTTATCTTTCTTATTCACTGTTACAAAATATATGCTTATTTGTGGGTGTGTAATATATAGATTTTGTTAGCAATTTATGTTTTAAATAGCAACCAACTGGTTGTTGGTGTATTGTGAAATCAGTCAATCTTTAGGTTAGAAAAGATGCTGAGAATGAAGACCAATTTGGATGAAAGTTACAAACTACTAAACTATATGATTCGTGTACATAGAAACAATATATATTCTCATATTAGCATGTAAATTAGATGAGATTCCTTTCAAATAGATAGTGGAAACTTATGTTTCCAGTTATGAAGGCCTCCAAACTGGGGAAGCTTGGGAAAAGGAATTAATGCTATAACTTTATTATTCAATAATAAAGTAAACTTTATTATTGAACTGTGAACATACCTAATTTCTACCTCAAAAGACTCAAATAGTTAAGGGGTTGGTTTAGGACTGCATAAGAAGTCAACCACAAGTTTAAAAAATAGCTAGAATACTATTCTACAAAATTATTCAAATCATAGGGATTTTTTTTTTTTTTTTACCTCAACTTAGTAGACATGATAATTTCTACTCTAGGGACCAGCTGAGCACTGCAAGTGCCATTATTTCTGAAGGCTTCCACTTGTAAAACACATATAAAGGAAAAACAGAGAGTGTTGAAAGAAGTAAGACCTGTGCACGGCCAAAAAAAAAAAATCTATTTAAGATGGAAAACTCCAAAAAGAATAAGTTGTAGTTCCAGTAACTTTAAGTTGAGTTGTATTATTGGGAGGTGGAGGGTCTGACTCAAAAACCAAATTCATTTTTTACTATGAGTTTGGCACAGTCTCTAGGAGAACTTTCACAAGAGTTCTGCAATACACTATTTCTGTGATACATTTCACAAAAATAGCATTCTAGAGTAAAATAAGTATTAAAGAAGAAAAAACTGCTTAATTTGCTACAATATATCTAAAATACTATCACTTAACATATAATAATTATATAAGCTATTGGCATATTTAAAATTTTTTTGTATTAACTCTTCAAAATCCAGTATGTACTTTAAATACATGTAAAATATGTATGTGTGTAAACGTATTTTTGCATGGGTTTGGTAATATTGCAATTCATATTACTTAAAAGAGTAATTCTTTAAACAAATGAATTAATGTAGGCATTTTAAAATAATGAAAACTTTGTATTAATATGATTTGAGAAGCTGACAGAGGCTGTAATTAAATGGTGAATTGTCTGACTGAAAGAAAAATAAAGTACACTTGGTGGTTACAGAATAGACAGGGAATGTTAAGAAGAACAAAGGAAATGGAGAAGCCAAGAACTTATATGCATGACACATGGACATGAACTAAGGGGGGCATTGCCAGAGGAAATGGGGTACTGGGTGGAGGGGGGCAAAGGGGGAAAACTTGGGACAACTGTAATAGCAAAATAAATAAAATATATTTGAGGAAAAATAATTTCAGCATAAACTCCTGCCTGACTTTCCAGCCTGATGGCCCCCATAAATGTGTTAGCCAATTCTTTAAAATCAATCTCTTTATACATATGGAGTGGGAAACAGTAGGTTTACAGTTGTTCATATGGAAAATAATGCAATAATTAATAAGTAATGCAAGAATGAACTCTATCACATACAACTGTAAACCTACTTTTGTTCGCCCCTATATCTAACCTATTTCGAGTAAGCATTTCACATTGGTTCTGTTTCCCTGCAGAACCCTAACTGATGCAGAGTGTATTAAAGCTGTAAAACTGGTTGAATTTGCCAAGGGAGCCAGGGAAGGAGGGAGAGGTTCAGAGCCCCTCCTTCTGGCCTTGCAATGTGGCCACAGAGGTTTTGGGGATGAGAAATGACCCGGTGAAGTCTTGAGGACACTTGTACGGTTAAGGAAATGCATCATTGAGGAGGGTGCCTGCTCTGTCAAACGCAGTGCTCTACCAAAGGGCTGGCCTGTGGATTTTACAGCACAGAGGTCCTGGGTGAGCATGATAAGAACCCAGGTGGTGCAGAGGTGGAAGTGAAAGTAGGTGAGGGACTGTCAGGCAGAAGGCAAGGAGAGGAATGAGAAAAAGCTAAACAAAGACAACCCTTTTCATAAGAATTGCTATGTAGGGGGCAGGAAACTGGGGGTGGGTAGTTGTTACAGTGAGAAGGGTCAATCTTTTTTGGTAAAATGAGATAATTTGTACACCAATGGCAATGGTCTCACAGAAAAAGGGAACATTTATGATGTAGGAGAGAAAGAGCTCCTTGCTGGAGTGTGTCGGGGGAGATATGGCATAGAAGGTTGGTCTTTGATGAAAATGAAAATTTGGGTTTAATTCTCGTAGTGGTTGTCATACATCATCTATATTTTGCATTCTGTGCTTACCATCCAAAGTTTAGTCTCCTTCCATCGCTGTTGATCTGGTTAACTACAGTGATAGGGTCTGTGGGACAGATGAGAACCCCAGGCTTGGCCCAATGAAGGCATCAACTGCAATGTGTGAAGGCTCACCTGCCTTGGAATACCGCCTTGATTTGGTATTCAGCCAATGGGCCACGTTATGAGAACACCAGGCTGTAGGTTGGATATAGACCTGAGATCTTGGCCTTGTAAGGGATTGTAAGACCATCCAACCCAGGTGGCTTTGGGATCCTTTGGGAAATCCTACGTCATAGGCTATTTTGTGTTTATTGTTTTGCCTCCTACCTTCTTTGAACATCTGTTTCTTTTCCCCCTGAGGAAATTCCAATGAAGAGGGCCTGTAGCCTATGTTTGTCTGGATCCTCAGCCAGCTCCAAATATTAAAAAATACTCTAGACCACTCTTTTCTACATGTTTTGGCTTCACATAGAAATTGAATTTAAATCTAAAGTAAGCATTGGTAAACACTTATTTAACATCTTTTGCATTAAAAATATTAATAACCTACATATTCAGGATTATCTTGTTTTCACTGACAAAATTTAAATATTTCAGTATGTCGATTTTCTGGATGGATGATAATGATTTCCTTTAAAAAAATACATTCCAAAATTTTTGGGTTTGTGGTTTATTTCTGTAAAAAGCTTAACTAATTTATAAATAAGTAAATCTGAAAGGCCAAGTTGCTTTCTGACTAAAAATAACTCAGCCCAGTGTGATCACAGAACACCAGAAAACAAGAAATGCATGCGGTTCTGACAAAAATTAATAGAATAAAATGAGAATATATTTCTCATGCCTTAGACCATCTCTATGTGCATTTGACACATGAATGGTTTTGTCTTAGGTTAATCTAGTCCATGTCCTTGTGAGACATGAAAACATAGTTGTAACAATATGCTTTAAATTTATTCCAGGTCACTGATGTGAGTACTTGCTACAGAATCAGGTACGGGATTGTTTATTCTTGTATACGTCTTCTATCATTTTCATCTCTGTATGTCTTGTATTGTCATAAAGACTGTCTCAATGCTTTCCATGCCATTGGGCATCAGCAAAGGGAAGGTTGCTCCTGCATTTGGAAGCACCTTCCAAATGGTGAGGATGAAAAATCATCAGTGTGGGTGTGGCAGTCCCCTAGCCTGTGCAGAAGCCATTGAAATACTCCTGGAATGGGCTATTCCTTTTCTTTCTTTACTCCCCTTCCCCCTACCTCCCTTATCTTATCTTGTCCTTCTTCTTTTTTGCTGTTGACAAATCACTAATCTAGCTAGCATTTATTCATGCCTACTTTGTGCTAGTGTTGTATTTAGCACTTAAAATATGTTACTTTAATTTAATTATTCCATTTAGACCCATCTCAACCCATGGGCATATTTTTTTAAATAAATTTTTAAAAGACTTTATTCATTAGTTTTAGAGAGAAGGGCAGGGATGGAAGAAGAAAAGGAGAGAAACATCAGTGTATGGTTGCCTTTCACCTGCCTTCAGCTACAGACCTGGCTGGAGACCTGGTTATGTGCCCTGACTGGGAATCAAACCAGCAACCTTTGGGTTTGAAGGCTGGTGCCTATCCACTGAGCCACCAGCCAGGGCTTCAGGGGCATATTTTATTAGCTGAAATTTAGAAAAGAGCAGTGAACTTGGCTCTGTTAATATAAGAATAAGTTAATCTCTGTCTGGGTAGCTCAGTTGGTTAGTCTTATCCCAATATGCTTAGTCAAACTTCAGTGTTCTAAGCCTTACAACGGATACTTTATTGGTTTTTTGTTTAAATAATTTATATATAATTTCATTGAAATATACTATTTTATTATTCAAAAACCTATATATACTGGAGTTACTGGACCCTGCATGGCTTTTGTTTGAGACAGTTGGAGAAATTGCTTTCCATACCACATGCTTCTTTGAGTTAGGACACAGGATGCAAATGGCCTGGCAGTTCGCACCTTCTTTGGCATTGACAATGTTTGAATGCATGTTTATATGTGTCAGGGACATACATGTTAGTGACCACTACATCGTAACTCTCCTCCTATTTGCCTTTTTCTTAGCAGAGATTCTTGCTAGATCTAAGCCAGAAGCTGACTGGCTATAAGTGTTAATTTTGTTGGAAGTGTGAGTTTCATCTTTAGGATGATCTTTACAGGGTCTTTAATAAAAAGTTGGGAGCAGCTCAAAAATGCTAGCCAGAAATTATTTTAATCTTAAAAACCCCAATCCCACCAAGGCTCTTTCCACGGGGACGTTTGAAGTGTCTATAGAACTAAGTGTTTTACTAAAAAGCAAAGAAGTGTGTGATGACAAATATGAAAAATAAATCCGTAGGGGACAGAAAAATGATTGCCATCTTGATACACTTTCATGACAATTTCAGATGCATACTCCATTTATAATCCTTCCCAGACTTAAGGAGAAGTAACAAGGAATATTGCATTTAATTTTTCTAAACTCAACTTTGTCTCCTGTAGATTCTCTATCACCCTTCTTCTCCTAAGGCCCATTGTGCTCCCTTGGCCCTCTCACTGATAAACACAGGAGAGTTTCACCTATTTTTGAAGAGCCTCCTGATGGAAATCAAGGAAGGATACCAAGTCTAGGAGCGCATTTCAATTTTCCCTGCACTCTTTTGTGTTTTCCTGTTACAGAGTGGGAGTAAGCCAACATTCCCCACTCTTTGCAGTTTGGAAATAGAGGGTAGGGGAGGTTCAGGGGACTAGCCTTTGTCCTTTGCGCCCCAAGAAAATAGGAGGAGCTTTACCCATAGAATAGTGATGGAAAGGCTTCCAGTGCTGTGCAAAATTCTGTCAGTGGTAAGAACTGTTCACCATACCCTCTATGTCAAAGGCTGCAATCAGGGATTTAAAAATAAAGCAGCTGCCATGAAAGCTCTCTTTTTCCCAGACTGCCAACAGGCATGTGGCCTGAGGAAAAGGGAAGGACCCACCTGGTTTAGAACAGGGTGGGCATGGGGGAGGGGCACACAGCTTGAACAGAGATAGGGAATTGTGTACAATCTAAGAGTTAGGGGGTGTGCACAAGATCTCCTCCTAATTGAGTACAACAGCTGCCAGGAACTTAGAATTTATGACTAGAAAATGCCAAGCTGTGAACTTTTGCATTTCTGAAAGATAGTACTTCTTGCTTGTCTATTTTCAAAACTGGCCTGATTTGGCAGGTCTGTATATTTTGGATGCTTTTAAAGGGAACGGCACTTAACAGCAGAACTGCACCTTTAATCTAAATTTGTATAACTTTTTTTTACTCTAATTTTTTTACTACAGTTATCCCATCCCAT
>PVIW01012378.1:0-32402 GCA_004026585.1 Noctilio leporinus
AGTTTTTGGTGGAGCCCATCGGGTTTTGTATGTACACTATCATATCATCTGCAAATAATGACAGTTTGACTTCCTCCTTTCCAATTTGGATACCTTTGATTCCTTTTTCTTCTCTGATGGCTATAGCTAGAACTTCCAAGACAATGTTGAATAGAAGTGGAGAAAGTGGCCAGCCTTGTCTCGTTCCTGATCTTAGGGGGAAAGCTTTCAGTTTTTGTCCATTAAGTATGATGTTGGCTTCAGGTTTCTCATAGATGGCTTTTATGATGTTGAGGTATGCTCCCTCTATTCCCATTTTGCTGAGGGTTTTTATCATAAATGGTTGCTGCACTTTATCAAATGCTTTTTCAGCATCTATTGATATGATCATATGGTTTTTATCTTTCAATTTGTTGATGTGGTGTATTACATTGATTGATTTACGAATGTGTACCATCCTTGCATCCCTGGGATGAAGCCCACTTGATCATGGTGTATGATGTTTGTAATATACTGCTGAATTCGATTGGCCAATATTTTGTTGAGAATTTTAGCATCTATGTTCATCAGAGATATTGGCCTGTAGCTTTCTTTCTTAGTTGGATCTTGCCCTGGTTTTGGGATTAGAATAATATTGGCCTCATAGAAAGAGTTTGGGAGTCTTCCCTCTTCCTGAATTTTTTCGTATACTTTGAGGAGGATAGGAGTCAGTTCTTCTTGAAATGTTTGGTAAAATTCACCTGTGTAGCCATCTGGTCCAGGGCTTTTGTGCTTTGGGAGATTTTGGATTACTTCTTCAATTTCACTAGTTGTCATTGGCCTATTCAGGCTTTCTGCTTCTTTTGGGTTCAGTTTTGGTAGATTATACCTTTCCAGAAATGTAGGACTCATGTGTTTTTATTAGAAAAAAGAAAAGAATATGTAGTCCCTAGTTGAGCACCCACAAAAAATGTTTTAAGAGGCTGGGGAGGGGGGGAATACTTAGATTGAGGACTGGGAATGAGTTGTAGCAGGAGACTGAATAGACTTTAAAATAAGAGTAGGAGGAGGATCTTGGGAGAAGGGAGGAGTGAAAATATGGAAATTGGGATACACTGTGATATAAATACTATTTACTTAAAATGCACTAATTATGAGGGTTATGAAGTAACTTTTGAAAAGGATACCTTAGGGGATTAATAGTTCATGTAGCTCTGGGTGTAACTCATGTGCTTGAGATTAGCAGTAATCCATTTCCTGGGTCTTCCCCTTTTCCTTGATCAAGTCTCTGCAGTCTACATTCAAGCTATGGGGCCTTGGAGTGGCAGGACCCATGGCTGTCACAGTCAGGGCTGGTTCTGAGTGCCACACCCTGAGTAGGCTGAGCCTCCAGTAGCCTAGCTAAGTTTCCGCACTGCTGGCATTTTGGGGCCCTCCCTTTTCTTGCTGGTTCTATGTGAAGAACTACAGGGTGCTTTTGTTGTGTAGGTGGCTACTCATCCCCCTCCAGCTCTTCCAGGAGGTTTTTGCAGCCTGTGTCTTCATAGAGTGCCTGGTTCCCTGGGGGGCCCACAGCATCCTTTATGTCATTTGCCAGTGATGGCTAGCCCTCCCTGTCCAGCTCTTTGATGAGCTTTTTGATGAGCTTTTCATGCCTCCAGTGTCTGCAATGAGCACCTGGCTCCCCTTGGGAGCTGCAGCATAGCTTGCAGGCGATGGCTAGCCCTCCCCTTCCAGCTCCTTTTGGAGGTTTTCGCTGCCTTTGATGCATCCCTGGTTCTGTGGGGAGCCCCACAGCAACAGTATCTGCACTGGCTAGCCCTTTCCCTCCAGCTCTCCTTGGAGGTTTACACAGCCTGCAATGTGCACCTGGATCTATAGGGGAGCCTGAGGTGTGTGCTGGTGATGGCTACCCCTCCCCTTCCAGCTCTTTGAAGAGGCTTTTGCCACCTGCAACAGGCATGCTGGTTGTACCAGCATCAAATTCCTGGTGCTCAGTTTTGAGCTGGGGTTTCCTAGGGAGCCTGTGCAATGGTGTGGGTGTGTGGAGCTGGACCTCCCTTCTCACTGGGGCTCTGAGCTACCCTCTCCCAGGGTGGCACAGTGGCACAATTTTCAGCCCTCATGCCACCTGGCCTGGTGCACTTCCCCACTTTCCCGTTCCTGCTCCCCAAGGGTCTCTCCTCCTCTGCCCCTGGCCCTGGGAGACACTTCCTCTCTCTCATCCTCCAGAGCACAGCTCTCACACAGTCCATCCCCTGTAGGAGTTCAATTCCTCAGTCTCCTCGAGTTTGTGCTCATAGTCCACACTTCATTACTCAGACTCCTAGTCACTGGGGAGCCTGAAGCTGTCTTCAGTCAGAGCCGCCCCTCTGGGCAGAGCTGGCACTGCCCAGAGCCAACCTTGGCCAGCAGGCTGGCCGGTTCAGAACTGCCTCACCCGCTCTCCTGTAGGCCTCTGCAGCCTCTGGGCTGTGCACCCCTGAGTCTAGATGCTTACCACTCCAATTTGCAGGAACCTGCAGACATCTCGTGCTCCCTACCCTATCCTCCAGCTGCTTTGGCACTTGAGAACTCTATCAGCACTGCCCTCTACTCTGTCGCCATCTTTCCTCCTGATTTGTTCTTGAAAATTAGAAATACATTTTTCCTCTGTTAACATTTCCATTTGAATTAGGGAACTATTTTATCTTGCTTCCTGCACAATGGACTGCAGAGCCCTTATAGGAAGACCCAGCTGGCTGTGCGCAGCCCCACCGCAGCACTACCCACCTCCCTCCTCTTTTACCTTCATGCGGTAGGCTTTCCTACTGTGCTTGTCAGCTCCGAGCTTCCACTGAGACTGTGTATGGTGGTGATGCTTGATAAGTATGCTTTTAAGCAAGACTGGGCTGTGAGGGAGCAGTTCTTGTGCATTGCTGTTGGCACCTGGAAACAGCCACAGGGGAGAGGCTATCTAAGGCGTGCCACTGAACAGAAAGGCTCCTTTGCCTGCAAGTTCACCTAAGGCAGCCTTTCCTTTTCCTTTTGAGAGTATGAGCGCCCTCTGCTGGCTATTCAAAGATATGCCTGGAAAGACACCTGTAACAAGGGCAATCGATGTCCTCCCTCTTTCCTGTCCTTTCTTTTGTTTCTTCCATTCATTTCTCTTTCTATCCATCCATCCTCCTCTGCATCCAGCCACCCACCCATCCATTTATCCATCCAACAGATGCCCAGGCACTCAGGCACTTTGGGGATACAGAAATAAATAGAAGAAAACTGCATGTTAATGGGACACAGTAGCAAACCAAGAATATTTGCTGTTATGAGAGGTGTGCTTTTAGTGTCAGAGTTTTATTAATGAGGAAACTAAGACTTTGAAAAGTGATGAAAATCACCCAAGGTCATTCCACTAGTACATGGTAGGGATGGTGGAGCTAGCATTTGAGCTAAAGTATGTCTCACTTCAGCTAGATTACAGCCTGTAATAAATATTACATTTAGTTAACCTGCAAACACAAGGTAAATTGTATCCTACCAGAAGAAAAAAAAAAAAAAAGTATGTTACTGGGTTGGAGTATTGAGCTTTTGCTGAAGTGCTGAAGTCACCCAATGTGCTATTAATAAGCCATGTTATAATGGGTAACAGGAATTACATGAAGCAACAATCCTCAGGCTGAATCTGTACTGATTGGGTATTAAATCTGAGATAAAGAACACCCAGAAAGGGAGTTTCGGCAAGATGGTGAAGTAGTAAGAGGAACTGCACCAATCTCCTCCCAGGTTGCACCTGGAATTACTTTTTTGGAGGAAAAGTCAGCTGGAATTACCAACAGGTCACCAGCTGGCAAGAAGTCCTGTAACCACGGACAGAACAGAAGAGGACACTTCATCACAACATGACTGATCCTGGACTGGCAGCTGATTACAAACTCTGACTTACAGCGGGGTCAGTCACTCAGCCCCACACAGTGGTGTATAAGGCCGGTGGCTGATTGTGGATTTATTGCTTTGCAACTGAGTCAGTCCTTCTCGCTCAGCAAAGCCTGGGCCTGGCAGCTGATTACAAACTCTCTGACTTACAGCTGGGTCAGACAGTCAGCTCCACACAGGAGCAAGTGAGCCTGGTGGCTGATGGTGGATTCATTGGTTCACAACCGAGTTGGTTTGTCCCGCCCAGTGGGCCCTGGGCCCACAACCTCATTGGGTTACAACAGAATCTTTCAGTTGAGCCCAGCGCCACCTGTGCCTGGATTCAATTGGATTACAATTGAACCTTGCTGTCTGGCCCAGTGGCTCCTGAGCCTGGTGCCCTAACAGTGATTCATTGGATTATAATTTGATCTTGCTGCCTAGCCCAGTAGTGTCTGAGCCTGGTGGCTGATCACAGATTCATCGATCTACATCTGCATCTGTCCCACCAGGCTGCACCTGGACTGGTAGCTGATGGATTGGATTACAGTTGAACCTCTCTGTCTAGCCCCGCAGGACCTGAGTTTGGTAGCTGTTTCATTGATTTACAGCTGAGTCGGTCTGTCACCCCAAGCAGCAACTGAGCCTGGTGGTGGATCACAGAACAATAGCATTACAACAAAAGCAGTCCTTCCAGCCTAGCAGTTCCTTAGCCTGGCACCTGATCACAGTCTGATGAGATTATAATGAACCCTAAAAATGGGGAGAAAAAGAAACAGTTCATCAACAAAAGGAAAGGAGGAATCCCCAGAAAGATCACTGAATGAAACAGAGGCAAGCAAACTGGCAGATATGGAATTCAAAATAATGATGACAGAGAAGCTCAATGAGCTCAGCCAGCTCAAAGAAAACTACAGACAACTCCAGGGGAACTACAAACAACTCCAGGAAAGCTATAAGGAATTTACTGAGAACTGCACCAGCATTAAAAAAAGGACACAGAAACTATCAGTAAGAGCCAGGAGGAAGTGAAGGATACAATTTCTGAATTGAGGAATAGAGTAGGAGGAATCAATATCAGGCTAGAGGAAGCAGAGGATCAGATCAGCAAGCTGGTGGACCACGTAGAAAAATATTCCAAGACAGTGCAACAGAATGAAAAATGGCTGAGGAAGAATAAAGAGGTTTTAAGAGAACTGCAGGACAACATGAAACACAATAATATCTGTATCATATGGATACTAGAAGAAGAAGAGAAAAAAGGAATGGAAAACCTGTTCAAAAAGTAATGACAGAAAACTACGCTATCATGATGAGTGAAAATGTTGCTCAAGTTCAGGAGGCACAGAGGATCCCAATGAGGATGAATCCAAACAGACGGACTCCAAGACACATTATAATTAAAATGGCAAATTTCAAAGATGAAGAAAGAATCCTAAAAGCATCAAGAGAGAAAAAGCAAATAACATATAAGGGGGCTCTGATAAAGTTATCAAATGATTATTCAATGGAAACAATACAAGCTAGAAGGCAATGGCAAAAAATACTTCAAGTAATGGGAAACCAAAGCCTGAAACCAAGAATACTCTACCCAGTAAGGCTCTCATTCAATATGGAAGGAGGCATAAGTAGTTTCCCAGACCAAAAAAAAAAAAAACTAAACTAAAAGCATACATCTCTTCCAAACCAGCATTGCAAGAAATGCTAAAGAGTCTGCTTCAAAAAAAAAATGAAGAAACAAAGAGAGACAGAAAAGAACACAGGTACAAAGTGGAAAAATGGTAATAAATAAGTATCAATCAATAATAACCTCAAATGTAAACAGATTAAATGCACCAATCAAAAGACATAGGATAGCTGAATGGATAAGAAAACATGACCCACATATATGCTGTCTTCAAGAGAACCACCTCAGAACAAAAGATCAACACAGATTGAAACTGAAGGAATGGAAAAATATATATCAAGCAAATGGACGTGAAAAAAAGGCTGGAGTAGCAATACTTATTTCAGACAAAATAGATTTTACAATGAAGGTCATAAAGAGAGACAACGCAGGGCATTTCATAATATTTAGAGGGAAAAATCCATCAATAAGATTTAACTCTGGTAAACATACATGCACCCAACATAGGAGCTCCCAAATATATAAGGAAAATCTTGGAGGATGTCAAGAAGGATATAGACAGCAACACACTAATAGTAGGGGATTTTAATACCCCACTCTCAACAATGGACAGATCTTCCAAGCAAAAAAAAAAAAAAAAAAAAAACAAGCCAAACCAAAAAACCCAAGGATATGTGGCATTTAAGAACACTCTAGAGGAAATGGACCTAACTGATATATACAGAACCTTTCACTCCAAAGAAGCAAAATACACATTCTTTTCAAAGGCACATGGAACATTCTCAAAGATAGACTACATGGTAGGTCACAAGACAAGCCTCCACAAATACAGGAAAATTCAAACCATACTAAGCATCTTCTCAGATCACAATGGATTGAAACTAGAAACCAACCTCAAGGGAAAAAAACAAAAACACTCTAACTCATGGAGCCTAAGTAACATGCTTTTAAGTAATGAATAGGTTAACAATGACATCAAAGATGAAATCAAGAAGTTTCTGGAAACAAATGACAATGAATACAGAGCAGTCCAAAACCTATGGGACACAGCAAAGGCAGTCCTCAGAGGGAACTTCATAGCAATACAGGCCTACCTAAAAAGGTCACAAGAAGCCTATACAAACAATCTAACCATAAAGCTGCAAGAGCTAGAGGAGCAACAACAAACAAAGCCCAGAGCAAGAGGAAAAAAGGAAATCATCAAGATCAGAGCAGAATTAAGTGACTTAGAGACTAAAACTACAATTTGAGGAATCAATAAGTCCAGGAGTTGGTTCTTTGAAAAAAATAAACAAAATTGACAAGCCTTTAATTAGAATCATCAAGAAAAAGAGAGAGAGGGCCCAAATAAACAGAATCAGAAATGAAGGAGGAGAAATCACAACTGATAGTTCAGAAATACAAAGGATTGCAAGAAATTACTACCAACAACTATATAACAAGAAATATGACAACCTGGGTGAAATGGACACATTCCTGGAAATGTATAATCTACCAAAACTGAATCCAGAAGAAGCAGAAAGCCTGAGTAGACCAATAACAACTAGTGAAATTGAAGAAGTAATCCAAAATCTCCCAAAGCACAAGAGCCCTGGTCCTGATGGCTACACAGGTGAATCCTACCAAACATTTAAAGGAGAACTAACTCCTATCCTTCTCAACCTATAACAAAAAATCCAAAAAGAGCAAAGACTCCCAAACTCTTTCTATGAGGCCAATATTATTGTAATCTCAAAACCAGGTCAAGACACAAATAGGAAGGAAAAACGTATAGGCCAATATCTCTGATGAACATAGATGCTAAGATTCTTAACAAAATATTTGCCAATTGGATCCAGCAGTACATTACAAGGATCATACACCATGATCAAGTGGGTTTCATCCCAGGGATGGAAGCATAGTACAACATACATAAATCAATCAATAAATAAAACACCACATCCACAAAATGAAAGACAAAAACCATATGATCATATCAATAGATGCTGAAAAAGCATTTGATAAAGTGCAGCAACCATTCATGATAAAAACACTAGGCAAAATGAGAATAGAAAGAGCATACATCAACATAATAAAGGCCATATATGAGAAACCTCAAGCCAACATTATACTCAATGGGCAAAAACTAAAAGCTTTCCCCCTAAGATTAGGAACAAGACAAGGCTGTCCACTTTCTCCACTTCTGTTCAACACTGTTTTGGAATTTCTAACCATAGCTATCAGGCAAGAAAAAGTAATCAAATCCAAACTGGAAAGGAGGAAGTAAAACTGTCATTATTTGCAGATGACATGATAATGTATATATAAAATCCGACAGACTCCACCAAAAACCTACTCAATCTAATAAGCAAATTTCGCAAAATCACTGGATATAAAGTCAATATCCAGAAATCAAAAGCATTTTTGTATACAAATAATGAAGCATCAGAGACAGAAGCCAGAAAATAAATCGCACTTACCAGAGCAACAAGAAAAATAAAGTACTTAAGCATAAATTTAACCAAGGAGGTAAAAGACCTGTACTCAGGAAACAACAGAACACTGAAGAAAGAAATTAAAGAAGATACAAATAAATGGAAGCATATACCATGTTCATGGATGGGAAGAATGAACATCAGTAAAATGTCCATACTACCCAAAGCAATCTACAGATTCAATGCAATCCCAATTAAAATACCAATGACAGACTTCACAGAGACAGAAAAAATACTTCAAAAACTTATCTGGAGCCAAAAACGCCCGCAAATAGCCACAGCAATCTTGAGAAAGAACAAGGTAGGAGGAATCACAATACCAGACTTCAAACAATACAACAAGACTACTGTGATCAAAACAGTCTGGTACTGGCATAAGAATAGACATATAGATCAATGGAACAGGATAGAGAGCCCAGAAATAAACCCAGGACTCTGTGGTCAATTAATATTTGACAATGGGGGAAGGAACATAAAATGGAGTCAAGACAGTCTCTTCAACAAGTGGTGTTGGGAGAACTGGACAGCAACATGCAAAAAAATAAAGCTAGACCACCAACTTACACCATACACCAGAATAAACTCAAGATGGATAAAGGACTTAAACATAAGCAGTGCCACCATAAAGGTCCTGGAAAAAAATACAGGCAGTAAAATTTTAGATATCCTACTCAGAAATAGGTTTACTGATATGTCACCAACGGCAAGGGAAATAAAAGAACAAATAAACAAATGGGACAATATCAAACTGAAAAGTTCTGTTCAGCTAAAGAAAGCACCAGCAAAATTCAAAGGGAACCAACTGTATGAGAAAATACATTTGCCTATGACACCTCAGACCAAGGCTTGATATCCAAAATATATAAAGGACTCATGTGACTCAACACTAGGGAGACAGCCCAATTAACAAATGGGCAAGGACCTGAACAGGCAACTCTCTAAGGAAGACGTAAAAAGGGCCCAAAGGCATATGAAAGAATGCTCAACATCACTAGCCATCAGAGAGATGCAAATTAAAACCACAATAAGATAAAACCTCACACCTGTCAGAATGGCAATCATCAACAAATCAACAAACAATAAGTGTTGGCGAGGATGTGGGGAAAAGGGAACCCTGGTGCACTGTGGAAATGCAGGTTGGTGCAGCCACTATGGAAGACAGTATGGAATTTCCTTAAAAAACTAAAAATGGAACTGCCTTTTGATCCAGCAATTCCACTACTGGGCATGTACCCAAAGAACCCTGAGTCACCAATTCAGAAGAACCTATGTACCCCTATGTTCATAGCAGCGTTATTTATAATAGCCAAGTGCTGGAAACAGCCTAAGTGCCCATCAGTGGATGATTGGATCAAAAAAACTTTGGTACATTTACACAATGGAATCCTGCACAGCAAAAAGAAAGAACTCCTACCCTTTGCAACAACACAGAATGAACTGGAGACTATTATGCTTAGTGAAATAAGCCAGTCAGTGAAAGACAAATACAGTATGGTCTCACCCATTTCAGGACAGTAATGAACAAAACAAACAAACAAGCAAAACAGAATCAGATACATAAATACAATGAATAGACCTTCAGTGGGCAGAGGGGAGGGGGGGAGGAGGAGACAAAGAAGGGGAGCCATTTAGTCAAGGAACTAGTATGAAAGAACCATGGACATGGACAAGTGGGATTGACTTTAAGGCTGAGTGGGTGGGTGGGGAAGGGGGTGGAGGGGAGTAAAAAGGGGATGGATGTATTACAATGAGAATTAAATTAAATTTTTAAAAACTATTAGAGATTAAAATCTTGGTGACTAGGGTGAGAATGAAAATTAGTATTGGGTAGAACTGCTGCTTCTGTTGCTATTGTTCAGCCATTTTGAGGTGATATAGGTAAACACATATTTCTTTAAACACATGAGATCACACTGACTTCTTCAATATAATATATTTTATACGGTATTTTACTGTACCTTTCTAATGTGATTTCATCAACCACTGAGACTGTCACCTGAATTGACATTTCATATAAAGTCAGTTATAAACTGTCAATTTTAATTTCAAAATACTTCTTGTACCATTCCTCTCCTCTGTCCCCACTATTCACCCCATAATACTCCATTTCAGCTGGATCACAGCCTCCTCATCGACACCCCCAAGATCCAATCCACACACACAATAAAAACAGTTACAAAGCACACAAAATTCATCCTAATGGTTTTCATTTCTGGAGGCCTTCAGTGACTGACTTGACCCCTGAGTCTTTGGAGGGAAGGACATGGTGGAAGAGCCTGCAGGTTAATGATTTTCAGTACTTCAGACCATTTTTTTAAAGATTTTATTTATTACTTTTAGAGAGAGAGGAAGGGAGGGAGGCAGAGGAGAGAAGCATCAATATATGGTTGCCTTTCACCTGCCTCCAGCTACAGACCTGGCTTGATACCTGGATTGCAGCCTGGTTATATGCCCTGGCTGGGAATCAAACCAGCAACCTTTGGGTTCACAGGCTGGTGCCTACAGACCAGTTTTTATTATATGTCTGTTCAGCCTTTACTTAACGCAAAAGAGTTGACATCTGATAGGGCTGTATTATAGATTTCCACTGGAGGGGTCTATTTGCTTTGACAAAAAGTAGGATCTATTCTCATTCTGTTATCTGAAAACTTAAGGCAGTGAGCACCAATTTCTGATTTATAAAGGTGACATTTTATCGCCCTAATGGGTAGTGTCCATGAGGCACCTCTAGGGGCTTATTTCCCCTCTAGGTGCTGGGATTCAATTAAAAAGGGGAGGATCATATCTGCAGGTAGGGCCATATGAAGTTAAGATCATACAAATGATCCCAAGGGCTATTATGGTATGAAAGTCCTCAGGAATGTTTCAGATGCCTTATCCCAAGGAAGAGGAGAATATGTAAGTTGAGGGAAGGAGAGAAGGAGAGGAAAACAATGGAGAATACCTTCCAAGTGCTGGGGAGAAATGATTTTCAACCTAGAACTCCATACAAGACAAAAGATTAATTGGGAAGTTAAATAAATACCTTCAGCTATGTAAGGGCTCAAAAATTTTAGTTCCCATTCTCCCTGTCTTGAAGGCACTAAATGTCATGCTCCTGTGAAATAAGAGAGATCAGGCCCTGGCCAGGTGGTTCAGTTAGTTGGCATGTCCTCCCAATATGCCAAACTTGTGGATTTAGCCCCTGGTCAGCACATACAATAATCAACCAATGAATACATTAGAAAGTGAAACAAATGAATGTTTCTCTCCCTCAAATCAATAAAAAAGAAACTTAATGGATAAGATGGTTCATTAAGTATAAGGAAGGTATGTGTTCATGGATCAAGTTGGCTATCTTTGAATCCCTAGACTAGTGATATCCAGTTCCTAGACCTCTGGGAAGCTCTAGAGTGATCTCTTCTGGGCATCTCCTCAGAGCTCCCATCATCTTTCACATCACATCTAAGTCACTTGTCCACACTGACTGCCTACTGCTTCCCCCTATGTCTTCTTCCAGAATAAGTGGAAAGCAATCCATCCCCGTACTCACTCCATACCCTGTCTTCATCTGGCTACTCCATACTGCTCCAACAGTGAGATTTGTTAAAATTGCAGATAATTCCCTCTGTTTTTGCCTTACTTGAACTGCATAGCATTAACAACCTGTTGACCATTCCAGCTTCCTTTGGACTTAGGACATTTTCAAAAACTTTTCCTAAGACTTAACTAATTTCTTAAGTCTCTGCTACCCTGCCCCTACACACACCCCTCTTAAATGTAGTGATGCTATGACACTGTTTCCTCTTTCTAAGTCTTCTTGATTTTACCTCTTTATTTTTATAAAAATCAGTCTGTCCCTTTCCAATCCCACTGCTACTGCCTCAGTTCACACCCTCCTCATTTGTCTCTATTATGTAAATAGTTTCCTTTCACTCATCTCCTGCTACCATCTTGTCCCTACACCTAAATCTATTCTTCACAGTATAACCAAATTAATTCTGAAACAAATATGATTATAGTACTGCCTTCCTGAAAAACCTCTCAATGGTTCATTATCTATAATACTCAAATTCTGGAATAAGGCCCACAGGCTATCTTGTCTCTAAGCCTAAAGTCTAAGAAGTTGTACTACTTCAGAACTTCTGTGAGCTGCACATTCTGCCACTTCTCTGCCCAGCCATCTTCTGCCCTTCTTTTGAGACACTACACAAGCCTTCCTGATTCAGCTGTGGACAAAAGAACCTCCAAACCTCTACAAAACTTTAATAAGAATTCAGACTTCTGGCCAAGAGAGAGCCATAAGTAGACACACTGCATCTCCCTCCAGGAGTAAGAATGATTTCAACTACTCAAAACTGAAGACAACCAGAAGTTCCAGAAAATCTAGCTGCATAGAAGTCCAACAAAGAAATAAAGAAGAAATACTCATCCAGACAGGTATAAGGGGTGGCATCATGGCAGAGAGGACAAGGTGTGTGGCAGCAGTGGTGACAGTGGCTGTGGATAGATGACCAAAAGCACAGTTACAAATTTTAAAAATTAGGGAAAATGTGGAGCACTCTCAGCACCAGACCAGGCATCCCAACTCATAGTTCCCGCAAGGGGGAAAATAAAGTTTCTCAGCTTCTGCTTGTGAAAACCTGCAGGAGTTGAGGTAGAGGAAGAAACTGCCAGTCTCTTGGCACAGTCTATTTGTTTAGAGGACAAATAGTCCACAGACATGCCCACTCTAGAAACCATTTCCAAGCAACAGCCTAGAGGAGCACCAGTCCCATAGGCGTAGTGGGATAAGTGCTTGGAAAGGAGGTGAGTATTGAGCAAACAACATTGTTCCATCTTGGACACCTCCCCCATATACAGTGCCACAACATGGTGAAGCCATGTGTGGCACATAAGGGTAGCCTTATACCGACAAATACCTAATATTCCACCTTTTGCAATGTACCAAGTGCAAAACCGCTACCTAAGACATGTAGGCAAACACAGGAGCCTGTCAAACTGAGAGACAGAGAAGTACAGCCCAAAAGAGGGAGCAGATCAAGATGCCAGTGAGAAAACTAAGCCACAAGAAAATAGCCAACCTAACAGATGCAGAGTTCAAAACACTAGTGATAAAGATGCTCACAGTCATGACAGATATGCTTGAGTACCCCAAATGGGTAAAAGGAAAAAGCAAAGGCTATGCTAAGTGAAACAAGGAAAATCCACACAAAACCAACGGTGAAAGGATGGAAGCCAGGGTTCAAATCAACAATTTGGAACATAATAAAGAAATAAACAGTCAACCAGTATAGGATAAGGAAACAAAAACTGAAAAAAATGAGAAGCTTAGGAACCTCTGAGACAACTTTATGCCAACATCTGAAGCATAGAGGTGCCAGAAGGAGAAAGAGAAAAGCAAGAAATTGAAAACTTATGTGGAAAAAAAAAAAGGAAAACTTCCCAAGTTTGACAAAGGAAATAGACATACAAAGTACAGTAAGCAGAGAGAGTCCTAAACAAGCTTAACCACACCAAGACACATCATAATTAAAATGCCAAAGGTTAAAAGTAAAGAGAGAATCCTAAAAGCAGTAAGAGAAAGGAAGACAGTTACCTACAAAAGGGTTCCTGTGCAACTATGTTGCTGATTTCTCAAAAGAAACTTAGTGATGGAAAGCTAGGACTTACAACCAAGATTACTCTATCCAGCAAAGCTATCGTTTAGAATGGAAGAGTAAGCCCTGCCTGGTGGTTCAGTGGATAGGCACTGGCCTGTGAACTCAAAAGTTGCTGGCTAGATTCCCCAGTCAGAGTACATAACCAGGTTGCAAGCCAGGTCTCCAGCCAGGTCTGTAGCTGGAGTCAGGTGAAAGGCAACCATACACTGATGTTTCTCTTCCTTTCTTCCTTCCTCCCTGCCCTTCTCCCTAAAAATAATGAATAAAATCTCAAAAAAATAAAATAAAATAAAATAAAATAAAATGGAAGGGCAGACAAAGTGCTTCCCAGATAAGGTTAAGCTAAAGGAGTTTATCAACAAGCCATTATTATATGAAACGTTAAAGGGGCTTACTTAAGAAAAAGAAGATCAAAACTATGAACATTAAAATGACAACAAACTCACAGCTACCAAAAACCAGAAATAAAAAATAAAAATGAAAACAGTCCTGGCTGGTAGCACAGTGGATAGGGCACCAGACTGCAAACCCAAAGGTCGCTGGTTTGATTTCCCAGCCAGGGCACATAACCAGGTTGCAAGCCAGGTCTCCAGCCAGGTCCATGGCTGGAGGCAGGTGAAAGGCAACCATACATTGATGTTTCTCTCCGTCTCTGCCTCTCCCCCTTCCTCTCTCTCTGGAAATAATATATATTTTTTTAATTTAAATAAATAAATAAATAAGCCAAGCAAACACCCAAAACAGGATCAGAATAATAGATATGGAGATCAGTACAAGGATTGTAAGGGGGAGAAATAGAGAAAATGGTGAAGGGATTAGGGAAGATAATTGATGGGTAAAGACAGACAGGGGGAAATTAAGAATAATATAGGAAAGGATGAAATGAGGGAACTTATATGCATGACCCATGGACATGAAGTAAGGAGGGTGGGATTGTGGGAGGGAAGGGAGGTCCTGGCTGGATGTTAGAAAACTGAAAAAAAAAATTGGGACAACTGTAACAGCATAATCAATAATTTTTTTTTTAAAAAGGAAAACAAATGATCTACACATGTGCTGTCTATAAAAGACTCACCTCAGAATAAAACATCTACATAGACTAAAAGTAAAGAAATGGAAAAAATATTTTAAGCACGTGGACATGAAACAAAAAAAGCTGTGATAGAAATACTTATATCAGACAAAATAGATTTCACAACAAAGGTCATAAAAAGAGAAAGTGAAGAACATTTCATAATGCTTAAGGAACCAATCCATCAAGAAGATATAACCCTTGTAAACATATGCACTCAACATCAGAACACCCAAATATATAAGGAAAATCTTGGAAGACTTAAAGAAGGATATTGACAGCAATACACTCATAGTAGGGGATTTTAACACCCTATTGTCAATAAGGGACAGATCTTCCAAGTTAAGAAACACCAAGGATATTGTGGCATTAAACAATACTCCAGAATAAATGGGACTTAATTGATATATATGGAACCTTTCACCTCAAAGCAGCAAAATACACTTTCTTTTCAAATGCATATGGAACATTCTCCAAGACAGAGCACACAGGATACAAAACAATCCTCAACAAACTCAAGTAAATTAAAATGATACCAAGTATCTTCTCAAATCACAACAGCCTGAAACTAGAAACCAATCTCAAGGATAAAACTCAAAAATAAGGCCCTGCCTGGTGGCACAGTGGATAAGGCACCAGCCTGCAAACCCAAAGGTCATTGGTTCAATTCTCCAGCCAGGTCATATAACCAGGTTGCAAGTCAGGTCTCCAGCTAGGTCTGTAGCTGGAGGCAGGTGAAAAAAGGCAACCATACACTGATGTCTCTCTCCCTCTCTGCCTCTCTCTAAAAATAAAAATAATAAAATATTTTTAAGAAGAAACTCAAAAACATTCAAGTTCATGGAAATAGAAAACATCCTATTAAATAATGAATGGGTTAACAAGATTAGGGAAGAAATCAAAAAGTTTCTGTAAACAAATAAAAATGAACACTTAACAGCCCAAAATCTATGAGACAGAGGGAAGTCATAGCAATACAGGCCTACCTTAAAAAGGATAGAAGAATCTCAAATAAACAACCTAACCCTACAGCAACAAGAACTAGAGGAACAACAACAAACAAAGCCCGGCACAAGCAGAAGGAAGGAAATATTAAAGATCAAAGCAGAATTAAATGACATAGAGACTAAAAGAACAATTCAAAGGATCAATAATCCAGGAGCTGGCTCTTTGAAAAGATAAACAAAATTGACAAACCATTAATTAGACTCATCAAGAAAAAAAGAGAGGACCCAAATAAATAAAATCAGAAACAACAAAGGAAATATCACAACTGACACCACAGAAATGCAAAGGTTTGTAAGAAATTGCTATGAACAACTAGCTATATAACAAAAAATCTGACAACCTGAGTGAAACAGACAAATTTCTGGAATCACATAATCTTCCAAAACTGAATCAGGAAAGCCTGAATAGACCAATAACCTCTAGTGAAATTGAAGAAATAATCAAAAAACTCCTGGCACACAAAAGCCCCAGACCAGGTGGCTACACAGGTGAATTTTACCAAACATTTAGGGAAAAACTAAATCCTATTCTCAACCTATTCCAAAAAAACCAAGAGTGAAGACTCCAAATTCTATGAGGTATTATGCTAATCCCAAAACCTGATCAAGACACAACAAAGAATGATACAGGCCAATATTGCTGATGAACACAGATGCTATAATCTTCAACAAAATATTGGCAAACCAGATCCAGCAATATATTAAAAAGGTCATATACCATGATCAAGTGGGATTCATCCCAGGGATGCAAGAATTGTACAATATTCACAAATCAATAAACAATATACCACATAAACAAAATGAAAGACAAAAACCACATGATCTTATCAATAGATGCCAAAAAAGCAATAGCAGGTATCAAACTATATTACAAAACCTTAGTAATCAAAACAGTCTGGTACAGGCTCAAGAACAGACATACAGGCCCTGGCTGGTGGCTCAGTGGATAGGTGCTGACCTGTGAATTTAAATATTGCTGGTTTGATTCCCAGTCAGTGCACATAACCAGGTTGCAATCCAGGCCCATAACTGGAGGCAGGTGAAAGGCAACCATACATTGACATTTCTCTCCCTCTCTGCTTCTCTCCCTTCCCCTGTCTCTGGAAATAATGAATAAAATCAGAAAGAAGAAAGAAGAAAGAAGAGAGAAGAGAGAAGAAAGAGGAGGAGGGTGAGGGGGAGGGGAGGAGGAAAAAGAAGAAGAAGAAGAGGAGGAAGAGGAGGAAGCGAAGGAGGAGGAGGAAGAGGAGGAAGAGGAGGAAGAGGAGGAGGAAGAGGAGGAAGAGGAGGAAGAGGAGGACGAAGAGGAGGAAGAGGAAGAAGAGAAGGAGAAGGAGGAGGAAGAAGAGGAGAAGGAGAAGGAGGAGGAGACATACAGAGCAATGGAGCAGAATAGAGCGCCCAGAAATAAACCCGGGACTCTATGGGCAACTAATATTCAGCAAAGGCATACAACAGGTGGGATTGACTTTGAGGGGAATGGATGGGTGGCGAGGGGGACAGAGGGGAGCAAAAAGGGGATGGATGTAATACAACAACAATAAAAGTTTAAAAAATACAGGAGGACTAATGAACAAAACAAACAGACAAGCAGAATAAAATCAGAGACATGGAAAAAACAAAAAGGAACATAATGACATTGACCAGTGGGGAGGGGGAAAGGGAGAAAGTGGGTTAAGGGTTTAGTCATGTGAAGGACCCATGGACATGGATAATGAGACAGGGATTGAGTGTGGGAGAGGGGACAGGAAGGGTGGGGCAGGGGAGAGTGGAAAAATGGAACAACCATAAATAAAAATTTTAAAAAGGTCATACACCAGGTGGGATTTATCCCAGGAATGCAACAATGATATAACATTTCTAAATCAATAAACATAATACATGATATAAACAAAATGAAAGATAAAATCCATGTGATCATATCAACAGATTTTGAAAAATCATTTGATAAAGTACAGAAACCATTTATAATAAAAAGCACTAGGCAAAATGAGAATAGAAGGATCATACCTCAACATAATAAAGGCCATTTATGAGAAACCTTCAGCCAACATCATATTCAATGGACAAAACTGAAAACTTTCCCCCTAAGATCAGGAACAAGACGAAGCTGTCCACTTTCTCCATTTCTGTTCAACATTGTTTTGGAAGTTCTACCCATAAGGCTCGGACCAAAAAAAGGAATCAAAGGCATCCAAATTAGAAAGGAAGAGGTAAAACTGTCATTATTTGCAGATGACATGATAGTGTACATACAAAACCTGATAGACTCCACCAAATTAAGCAAAATAGCTGAATATAAAGTCAATATTCAGAAATCAATGACATTTTTGTATATCAATAATGAAACATCAGAGACAGAAGTTAGAAAACAAATCCCATTTCCCATAGCAACAAGAAAAACAAAGTACTTAGCAATAACCCTAACCAAGGAGGTAAAAGACTTGTGCTCAGAAAATTACAGAACACAGAAGAAATGAAGGAAGATACAAATAAATGGAAGCATATACTACGTTCATGGATGGGAAGAATTAACATTAACATGATCATACTACCCAAAGCAATCTACAGATTCAACACAATCCTAATTAAAATACCAATGACATACTTCAGATATAGAAAAAATACTTAACAATTTATATGGAGCCAAAAACGACCACAAGTAGCCTCAGCAATCTTAAAAGGAAGAACATTGTGGCACAGTGGATAAGGCACCGACCTGCGAACCCAAGGGTCACTGGTTCGATTCCCCAGCCAGGGCACATAACCAGGTTGCAAGCCAGGTCTGTAGCTGGAGGCAGGTGAAAGGCAACCACATATTGATGTCTCTCTCCCTCACTGCCTCTCTTCCTTCCCCGCTCTCCAAAAATAATAAATAAAATCTTTAAAAATAAAAAAATAAATTAAAAAAAGAAGATGAAGAACAAAGTAGGAGGGATCACAGTACCAGGTAGCAAACTGTATTACAAAGCCACTGTAATCAAAACAGTCTGATACTGGCACAAGAACAGGCATATAAATCAATGGAACAGAATAGAGAGCCCAGAATTAAACCAGGACTCTATTGTCAATTAACATTTGACAAAGGAGAAAGGAGCATAAAATGGAATAAAAACAGCCTCTTCAACAAGCAGTGTTGTGAGAACTGGATAGGGACATGCAAAAAAATAAAACCAGACCACCAACTTACACCATACACCAAAATAAACTTAAGATGAATAAAAGACTAAAACATAAGCTATGCCACCATTAAAGTCCTAGAGGAAAACAGACAGTAAAATTTCAGATATCTCATGCAGCAATATTTTCACCAGTATTTCTTCTAAGGCAAGGGAAATACATAAAGGAACAAATAAACAAATGGGACTAAATAAAACTAGAAAGTTTCTACTCAGCTAAAGAAAACTTCAGCAAAATGAAAAGTGACTCAATTGTACAGGAAAACATATTTGCCAATCATACCTCAGACAAGGGTTTGGTCTCCAAAATATATAAAGAACTTATACAACGCAAGATCAGGAAGATAGACAACCCCATTTAGAAATGGGCAAAGGACCTGAACAGGCAGTTCTCTGAGGAGGAAATACAGAGGGCCCATAGGCATAGAAGAGAATGCTCAGTATCACTAGCCACCAGAGATGCAAATTAAAACCACAGTGAGATACCACTTCACAACTGTCAGAATGGCCGTATCATTAACAAATCAACAAATAAGTAATGGTGGGGATGTGGAGAAAAGGAAACCCTAGTGCATTGTTGGTGGGAATGCAGACTGCTGCAGCTACTATGGAAAGCTGTATGGAATTTCCTGAAAAAACTGAAACTGGAACTGCCTTTTGATCCAGGACTATACCCTAAGAATCCTGAAACACCAATTCAGAAGAACCTATGCACCCCTATGTTCACAGCAGCACTATTTACGATAGCCAAGTGCTGGAAACAGCCTAAGTGCCCATCAGTGGATGAGTGGATCAACAACAACTGTGGTACTAGCCCTGGCTGGAGACTTAGTGGATTGGCACCAGCCTGCGAACCCAAAGATCATTGGTTCAATTCCCCAGTCAGGACACATAACCAGGTTGCAAGCCAGGTCGCCAGCCAGGTCCATAGCTGGAAGCAGGTGAAAGGCTTTGATGTATTTTTCCCTTTCTTCCTCCCTCCCTGACCTTCTCTCCAAAAATAGTGAATACAATCTTTAAAAAAAACAAACTGTGGTACTTTTACAAAAAGGAATACTATGCAGCAGAAAGAAAGATGTCCCACCTTTTATGACAACATGGGTGGAATGGAGTATTATGCTTAGTGGAATAAGTCCGGTGGCAAAAGACAAGTACCATATGATCTCACCTAATACAGGAAACTAAGGAAGATAACAAATGAGCAAAGTAGAACCAGAGGCATAGAAACAAGGAGTTGAATGACAGTGACTAGATCGAAGGGGGTAGGGAAGGGGGGAAAAGGGAAGAGTTTAGTCTAGGAACTAAGTATAAATGACTGTGGGAGAGGGGATGGGATGGGTGGGGCAGGGGAGGGCAATGGGGAAAAATGGGACAACCGTAATACAACAATAAATTTTTTTAAAAATTTATTTGAGTGGAGTTTGAGCTCATGCCCTGAAGCAAGATCTCAATGAATTGAGAGAATGCTCTGGACAATGCCAGTTTTGCGTCTTATTTTATGCATTTAGAATCAAAAGAAAGCATAAAATTACATAACATCCATTGGTTAAGGAGGCAGGAGAAAACAAAGTGTAAATGTTTAGGATTTTGAGTTAAAAAGCGATATGGAGACACACATACTTCTTTTACATTGGTGACTACAGAAGGTTAACATCTGACATCAGGAATGAAAATGGTATGTGAACATGAAACAATGAAGGAGCTTCCTGTGTTGACATGGCCAGTGAACTGCTCCATATTAGGTCCCAGGAGAGTGAGAAAAGAATGTACAGGACAGTTCATGGATTTAAAAACATTTATTTGGCCAGCTGGTACAGGAAATCTGAGATCCTAACGTGTCAGCAGCAAACAAATGAAAGGCTGGGAGTTTTAAAGGGGATAAGTGGGGAGGGAGTTCAAGGGACCCTTTGTAAATGGCTATGGGCTCTGAGAACACAGTGTGTTACTAAAATAGAAAAGTTACTAAATTCTTGCCAGAAGACCAAGACCTCTTTGAAGGGCACAGGCAGTCACTGATGGGACAGCAGACTTATCGGGGCTTACTAAAATTATACCAGAATTCCCGGAACCCGGGTCTTATGCCTAACACTCACAAGTGGTCTGGAAAATAAAACAAGTATGTTACTCCTGTATGCTTATAAATTAGGGCCCGAACGGGTTCAAGAAGCAACGCCCTGCTCAGGTAGGAACTTAAGATCCGACCAAACTGTGGTCACTTTCCCTGCCTAGGCTTACCAGACCTGCCACGAGGGTGCCTGACAGTCCGGGCTACGCATTAATACACCAAGCTGGACAGAATCTCCAACAGCTCCCCAGTCCAGGAGGACAACTACCATCACTTTTCCGTCGGCCTGCTCAGGGTCAGCAGCTGCAGGGCCGGAGCTCTAATCGCCACAGGCCGCCAGCGTCCCAGCGCACACGATGGCTAGACCTGGCCCCAATTAATGAGTGCATGGGGAAAAAGGAAAGAGCATCTTGTCTCCGAAGCCCTGAATCCAGCCAACTGGGAGCCTAGGTTTTGAGTTTGAAGACCCAAGCGAGAGGCGAAAAGGCGTTGGACCCCTCCCTCGGCTCCTCTAGGAGACGTGAACTCAGCTACAGAAAATCAAACGGGTACGTTCCCAAACGTAAGCGCCGTTCCTAAACCGCCTCAGGCCCACTGGCTTTAGCCACGCGCGCTCCGTAACGTCATATCCCCACCTCTCATTCCACCCGCCTCCAGACGACCCGGAAGTTGTACGTGCGAACCGGCTTTCCATTTCCCACAATACCTTGCGCTCTTTCTTTCCAACTTGGGCCTGGCGTAGTGAGTATGGGGTTCGGGTGTGGGAAACAGGAATCTGGGTCCATCCTCGCCCGTGATTGCATTGACGCGGACATCGGGATGTCTCCCGAGCCGCAGCGGAACTCCGCGTTGCACTTAAGGTCTCTCGTAGCCTCGGAGGGTGAAAGGGTCAGGGGTGCGGAGGCGCAGAGATGTCCGGGTCGAGCGCGCCTCCGGGCTGTGGATCCTTGTGCCGCGGATCCTTGTGCCGCGAGGTAGCTGACTAGCCTCTGCCAGAACCTGAGGGTTCGGGCACCAGCTCGGCTCTCTGCACACTGAAGTCCCAGGAGGGAGGACTTGGCGTGTGTATGTCCCACCTTGTTCAGAGCTCCCTTGTCGCCTGAGTTTAGATGGCGCCCGCGAAGAAGGGTGGCGAGAAGAAGAAGGGCCGTTCTGCCATCAACGAAGTTGTGACCAGAGAGTACACCATCAACATCCACAAACGCATCCATGGAGTGTGAGTACCCTGCCCTCGTCCAGCCGTGCTGGTCGGAGCTGTCCGCACTCAGCGCCTCTGCCTGTCACTGTCTCCAGCATTGAAGGCGAGGTGGTCTAGAAATGAGCAGGTTTTTTTAAAAATTCATGTCTGTATAACACTGTATTTTCGGTCTGTAGGGTTTAAAGTGTAATATGGTCGGGGGTTAATGACTGCAAATATGAGATGGAATAATTAGGTTTGTGGGAGAGCCAATTGGGAAAACATGGTGTTAAAATCATTCCATTAGTGCTTGTAATTGAATAAATAGACCTGCGTAGGTGAAAGGGTGAACAATGTGTATGAGAGGGAAAGCATACTTTTTTAGGTCTCTATCTAGACTCTAGGAAAAGTTAAACAATGAACTAAACAAGCCCTATCCATTCCCCACCTGATGGGGGCTATTTTAGTTCTCTGACTCATACAGGTACACACTAAATATTGATTGAGTTGTAATGTCAGAAGTGAAACTGCTAGAGAGGGGGGAAAAAATTCTATTTTTTTTTTCCTGGGGTTTGGCTTTTGTAAGTTCTTAAGATGAGTAACTTTCTCCATTTTCTGCATGTAATGGAGACCAAATCTTGAATGTTGTTAGTTGGAGTTTTTTGTTTTTTTAAATGCTGTTATTTTTCAGAGAGAGGGGAAGGGAGAGAGGGAGAGAGACATCAATGTATGGCCTCCAGCTACAGACCTGGCTTGCAACCTAGTTATGTAGCCCTGGCTGGGAATTGAACCAGCGATTTTTGGGTTTGCAGGCCAGCACCTTATCCTCTGTACCACCAGCCATTTGTGTTTTTAATAGCAAATGTTACTGGGCAAAACAGTCTTACTCAGGCACCAATCTGTGGAGCAAAATTTCTTGCGTTTGACTGGGCAGTCTCTGAGACAACTAATTTTTTGAGAGGTTCACATGTGCAGCATTGTCCACATTGGGCCTAGCTGGCTGATCAGCAGTGCACTCCCAGCCAAGGGTAGATCATGTGTGAGTCCAGAGGCATCATGCTCCTTTGTCTTATTTGAGGTCTTTGAGGCAGTTTTTGGGTGAAAAATCCAGTGCACTTTTGGTACATTCATGTTGCTTCTGAGTAACTACGTTCCCTTTCCACTGCTGCTCTGAACCAAAAACTCCTGCCTTCTCAGTTTACTTATGGGAAGTTAGACAAGTATTTAGGTATAAGATAGTATATTGTGCCAAGTGAAAAGGGGTGTTGTTTTAAAAGCCACACTAGTAATAGGACATTTAAAAAGTGTGGCTGTGGGTCACTGCAAGTTTCTAGCACTAAGTGCTTTGTTACAGAAGCCCTAAATGAAGACCTAGCTGATACTAAACCCTTTGGTCATTTTCCAGTCCTGAAAGTAGGTTGTGTATATTCTGTGTCCCAAATGTGCTTGTTGCTGGGCATTAACACTGCCTGGAAATAGGATTGTCCTGCCTTGTTCTAATTTGGTTTAGATTTCATCAATGAAAATAGCGTTTCATTTAATTTCGTACTTCTTTAATTTTTTACTTATGTTTGAATCTAAGGGGTTTTAAGAAACGTGCCCCTCGGGCACTGAAAGAGATCCGGAAGTTTGCCATGAAGGAGATGGGAACTCCAGATGTGCGCATTGACACCAGGCTCAACAAAGCTGTCTGGGCCAAAGGAATAAGGTGCCAAAGTTATCTGTTTTAACATAAACCTTTAAAATTATATCAGCTCACTGCACAATTCATATGTTAAGTAATTAGCTAATGCATGTATAAGTATTAAAAAATAGTGTGAAAATGACTCAAAGGGTGGGGTAGCATGTACAGAGAAGCCTTTCGGCATGGTATTTTTAATGAGACCCAAATGACGAGCCAGCAATGCAAGGGCCAGGTGGGAGTGGTGACATAAGACAACAAATTTGGTGTGATCTGAGAACTGGCTGATGAAGGTGGAGTCAAATAAGTGACTTGAACATAGAACAAAGATGGAGAGTTAGTGAGGGCAGATCATAAAGCACCTTGTAGATTATGGCAAACAGTTTATATTATCTTGAGAAACCTTGGAGCACTGTTTTTCAGGATGCTTCACCTCAGAACAAGAAAAGGAAGAGGTAAAAGCCACTGTGATGTAGAGAGGAAATCACATTTAATAGTTCTTTGTGTTCAGTATAGCCTGCAGTTACTTTAGTGTCCAAGTTTAAATTTTAGACAAATACCATAACCATGATTTCTGTGGTGGTGACAGAAGGAAAAGACCTGGCTGGTTAGGCCCACATTTCTGCATAGGTTGAATGTCAGTAGTGGCTGCCTACTCAGACAGGTATATACCCTGAGACTAGTGTTTTCTCTAGTGGCTGGTCAGTTTAGAGCAAAGGATGGTGCATTAGAAGCATGTTACTGAAGTGGGGATAGAATGTTTGAATACACCTGGTGGCTATTTTCATACCAATTCAAGAGGAATTGACTACCAGCAAGTTTACATTTTTATTAGGAATGTCCCATACCGCATCCGGGTGCGGTTGTCCAGAAAACGTAATGAGGATGAAGATTCACCAAACAAGCTCTATACATTGGTCACCTACGTACCCGTTACCACTTTCAAAAGTAAGTTTTACTTCATTTCATAAAGCTGTTTAGATTAGAAAAACAGTGCGATGTGTGGATATGAACAGTGACTATCTTGTCTCTTCTTTTGCAGATCTACAAACAGTTAATGTGGATGAAAACTAACTGCTGATTGTCAAATAAAGTTTTAAAACCACCTTTGAGGTTTGGTTTTCTGTTTCTAGTAATAGGGTAATGTGTTTGTATATCTTAAAGTAGTTCCCAATTATAGAGTCATTTGGAAAGCCCTTCGTTAGTACTGTGCCTGTGTGACCCTTCTCCCCAGCCTCTGGAGTTTCTGAATATTTGAACAGGTCCTAAGCAAGTGTTTTTTGTTTGTTTACATTTTATATTTATTAAAACTGACATAAAACCTTTACAAATAATAGCCCAAAACACATATCACTTTGAAACAGTAATCTTGAAATTTAATGAATTATATGTAATGGTATGTCTTTAAGCTTCTGCCTATAATTGGGAAGAAGTATTGAAGTGTATTCTAAAATAATGGATATTTTGATGGACTAACTAAATTGTTTATATATACAGTTAATAGTTTAGCTCACCCCACTGGCATCAGGGCATTTTAGTCCAGGTTTACATGGAGCTCAGAGATCAAATTTATGCAACCCAAAATCTGAAATCAGCCTGCAAGCACAGAGTTGTGAGGGTTATATACATGAGTACACCACTATTAAAGAGGTTGTTTCTAAAGGCCTGTTGGTGATGACAGGTAATGCATATCCAAGGTAGGGTTGAAAACTACAGTATTGCACTATCCACCAAGAACATAAGATTTGGGAGGGGAGTAGGGGCATCTTCCAGCTTATCTTTTTACTGACAACACAGACTCAGGTAAGTAGAAGGCATAAACAAGCACCAAGGTTGATTAAAAAAATTTTTTTTATTAAAAAGCCTGGAGGCCAACATTGAAAGTTGTACACAACATTTTTGTTAAGATAAGTGAATACATCCAAATATATTAAAATAGTCTCAATTACCAGCATTGAAACAAAATTTGTGCAAATAAAAATGACAAATACAATTGCACAGACCAGACAGTGGCTCTTATATCTTGAAAGTGAACTTAATTCTGGACATCCCATTATCCAAGTGAAAAATGAGCTTGAGTATTTGTTTCTGGATTAGTATGACACATTGGGCTTCTGAGAACAAACTCATCACAGCAGAAGTGCTTGTTTCAGCAAACCTCTTAAACTCTTGATTCTCTTAATAACAAAAATGTTTTAAAGGTTGCATCAGTTACCCTGGCCACAGCTGGGGCTGTCAGGTTGCTTAGCTGGATACCTAGTTTGTGGAATGAACTCAGAATTAACACAAATCGATTTACAGGCTGACAACCCATGAAACTTGCTTTGTGGTCCTTGCTTTGTTATGGCAGGCTCGTGTTCTCAGCAAACTGCTGTCTTGCTTGAGTTCAGGCTGTGATTGGCTTCTTATTTCAAAAGTTTTGAGACTATACTGATTGATCTTGGCATTTCCTAGTTTGGATCTAATGTCCAGTGGCTTTTCAAAAAAGTTTACTAGTGACTGTTCAGTCAAAAGCGACGCCAAAATATGCTCAAGAGAGACTGTCCAATTTCTTGCCTCTTCAGGAAATGTCTCAGAGTCCTGGAGAGCTATCCCTGGGTCAGTGTCTACAAACACAGAGCCCTGTTCCAGAGGAGCTGAAGCCCGCAGCTCCTCCCCACTATTTTGGGAGCAGCTTCCAGAGCTGCTACCTCGATGCCCAACTTCCCCAATCTGCAGCAGCAGAGTGGTCACTGTGGCAATGGCTTGGTACAACTCATTTTCTTCTGGATCTTCCTGGAACATACTGTACAAAGTTTTACAGAACTGGATAAATTCTCTCTGTGGGAGTAGGAAAGTATGGTATATAGCAGCATAACCAGGATAGAAATATATGCTTAAAATTTTTTCTCTTAATTTTTTAAAAACTAGTACTTAGAGACAACTACATGCTACTTTTTTTCACCAGTAACTTATTTTTGGATATTAACTATTTTGGATATTTTGTGTATGTTGGCTATTGCCCACATATATAAAATAGCCAATGTTGATTGTTATATAAACTTCAACTAGTTACCCAACCATGGAGCATTGTCCAAGAAATCTCCAGTACTTTCAATGTATTTGATCAGTCACAGTACCTTCCCCATACACCACACAGATCTTTTACTGTGTTTCAGTCGCATTTTTACCTTTCTTGGAATAATAAAGTATAATACATCAAGAATGTTGCATATTTGCTTTCATCTTCAATATTAAAATGGCTACACAAAAATTCAATTTCATTTTTGTAATGCATGCTGATACAAGTACCACAATCTAACAAAATTGGTTCAAATGAAGTTAAAGACAACTAAGTGCTCCTAGAGCCATCTTAGACACAAAAAACTTTTTGGATATCCCAATACAAGGATATGTGTGTGTACATCCTTTAACCCAGCAAGTCAACTTCAACTAATGCTTCTAAAAGCTGTACAGAGGTTTGTTTACAGATATGCTTAAGCTAAGGGTTATAATAAGAAAAAAGTTGGAAGCAGCTTAAATATGACTTGTTCATCTGGTGTGACTACCATGCCACAAAAGGGTGTAAAATGAAGGATCATCATGACATGCTTTTCAAATTACATGCACACTCCTACCCAAATTGAGACTAATGTGATGAGAGATGCTTTGTGAGATTTAGCTACACAATTATTCTGGAATTAAGAAAATGGTAGAGAACTAATTTAGTTAGTAATGATGTGGGAGAAATTGTCGTACACTTTTCAAGCAACTGGAGAATATACTAATTTTAATGGAAGAAAGCTATATCCACAGTGCCACTGAGTGCTATCACTAGGGAATAAATCTTCATCACAACCTGAGTAAATAAATTTGATAGAAAAACTTAAGACTTGAAACAGCCTTCTGTTTTTAAAAGCTCTGAATAACAGTGGATTTTTTTTTAAAGTATTTTATTAACTATTTTTAGAAAGAGGAGAAGGAGGGAGAAAGGAAGAGGGATATAAATGCATGGCTGTCTCTTGAACGCCCCCAACTGGGGACCTGATCTGCAACCAAGGCATGTGCTCTAGTGGGGAATCGAACCGGCAACCCTTAGGTTCGCAGGCCAGTGCTCAACTGAGCCACACCAGCCAGGGCTGGATTGCATTTTTTTAATTTCCCATTTAATTACCACAATGTTTAGCTCCCCAAAGCTATAAGATCCTTTGATAATGGTTTTGAAGGTAAAAGATTCCCAGCTAAATTATCAAACTTCTAAACAAATCATTTGGCAAGACTTAGTTCTTTACAGGGAATAAGGTCCATACCTGGCTCATTTGGGGCAATTCAGTCTCAGTTTTATCTTTTTCCTTGGCTAAGTCCTTAATCATCTGCTTTAGCTGTTTCTGATAATCAGTTGCATCACCTGAGACAAAAGAAACATTTTTAGTCTAAATAAATTCAGTAAAAGCAAAAATGTATAGAATGGTGTAGTGAGGGATGGAGGCATTCCAAAAAGAGGTGCAGAGATAACATGGGAGGGGCAATGTTTTACAATTAATCACAAATGGACTATGGCAACTAGGTGATGTCTTGGCTACAAGAGGACCCCTGAAACATTAAGCAAGAAAAATAAACATGGTAGGGTTGAGGGGCAGTCATCAGTACACTGCAATCCAGGTTTCCAGCCTTTGGAAACGGCAGACTCAGTGCTCATTCTCATGAGGCAGCGCATAGGTAAGACTAAGATCCGCAAAGTCTTGCTCCTGAAAAGGGCAGTGGTGTGCCTTACTGAAGGTAACAATGAGGAGAGGTACATGCCATTTGATTTTCCAAAAACCAGTGGTCTTGACGTTGACAACAGAGGATTCTTTAATGGTGACTGGCTATCTCTATCATTTTCAGTGAGTGCTAAAAAACAACAACAACAACAAAATTAAATTGAACAAATTATGTTATCTTGACTAAAACCAAAGCTTTTTAGGTAAGAAAAACTAAAGGCTAAATAAGCCAGCAGCCCCCAACCTGTCGGAAACAGCCTTTGCGGGATCTGTTAACCCAGGTATACACAAACCACTGACTCTGGATGTAGAGAGAGAAAAAAAAAATGTTAGCCCTGGCTGGTGGCACAATGGATAAGGCACCAGCCTTCAAACCCAAAGGTGGTTGGTTTGATTCCCATCCAGGGCACATAACCAGGTTGCAGGCCAGGTCGCCAGCCAGGTCCACAGCTGGAGGCAGGTGAAAGGCAACCATGCATTGATGTCTCTCTCTCTGCCTCTCTCCCTTCCCCTCTCTCTAAACATAATTAATAAAAAAATTTTTAAATGTTACATACCAAAGTCCCTTTTCTTGGATGTATGTAGATACTGTTGTAACTAATGATACACCAATTCACAAGACCTGGCCTAGAAAAATGTATGTAAAAATTTTCTTTGTATGTATACTACAAACATAAATTTTATAAGTAAACACCAAATCTTTGGATGGGATAATAGGTAACTTCTAAACTCTTCATGTTATTTTTCTATAATAGGCACATTGTGTTACATTACATACTTAATCTAACAAAAATTGGGAAAAGCTTTACTTAATTCAAAGCAGTTTACAGGGTACACATGATAAAGTGGGAAAGTTTTAGTAAAATAACATACCACAAGTGTTATATTTTGAAATAAATTTATTCTTATATGTAAATACATACATAGTCATTATTTTTAAAATTGTTCCAAAAAGTCTCCATTTGCTGCAATAATAGACTCAATTTGACTTAGGAATCTTGAACATACTTTAATTAACCTTTCTTTAGCCATGGACATCATAATGTTTTCAATCTTAGCTTTAACAGCCTCTTTATTAGAATGACGTTGTTCATTAACTTGTGTCTCACAAATGCTGCATACATAATAGTCAAAAGGATTTGCATCTGGTGAACTAGGTGGCCAGATTTCCTTTGACCAGAATTCAGGAACATTGACACTGAGACATTCTTGCACCTTTTTGGCTGGTGCACCATCTTGTTGGAAGATAAAATGACATCCATTTGCCACTTGCTTTATCCACGGTACAACTACTCTCAAAACTTCAAGGTAAACATCAGCAGTTACCTTCAAGCCTTGTGGGAAAAAATGCAGGGTCATGATATTTTCTTCACTGCTGACAATACCTAACACCATCACTATAGCAGGAAATTTCATTTTCATGACAAATGGGACTTCATTAAAATTCTCAGAGCCACCTGTTGGTTCTTCTGTTGACTATTTGGTCCTGCTGAAAATTCTTTGCATTGGAGAAGAAAATCAGAGGGATTTTTAAATTTGGGATTTTAAAATTCTGTTAGCAGTTTCCTTGCTTTTTCAAAGTGCCTTTCCTTTGTCTGCTTTGTTATCACCTGGCCTCTTCTAAGAACATACAATCTGTGTCTGATATCTTCAGCAATAATCTTGGAAAGTGTTGCATCCGACATCTGCAGTTCTCTTGCTATGGAGCACATTGACTTTCCTGGATCTTCATTGATGATCTCTTAGATTCTGTGTACAATACCTGCACTTGTGTGATCCTTATGCATTTTCCTTATTGGTGAGGTGACATCAGGATCAGTATCATACACCTTCATGTTGTAAACTGTACATAAAAGGATGTTATCGAAGTCCACAATTTCCATAGCAGTTTGCCCTGCATGCAGTCCAGAAATTATGGTTGCCCTAATATCGTATTCATTTGACGTGACAATTCCTCTCAGAATTTAATACTTTATATCTGAAACAATGATGTTAAATCATAACCTTAGAAACATAGTTTTTCAAAATTAATAAGCAGTGAATAAGGAAATGCAAAGTTACTGCCAATTTATGGCGCAAACACAGTACTGCATGTTTTGAAATAAATGAAAGTACAATTATATCAGAACCATACTAAACTACTGGTAGAAATATAAAGTGTTATAGTCATTTTGGAAAATAGCCTGGCAGTTCCTCAAAATACTAAACATAAGTTACTATTCAACCTGGAAACTCTACCAGGTATATACCAAAAGGAAATGAAAATGTGTCAACTCAAAAACATAACACAAATGCGTGTAGCAGCATTGTTCCTAAGATCCAAGAAAGAAGTTGGAAACAAGCCCAACTGTTCATCAGCTTGTAAGCAGATAAATTATGGCATGCCCACCAACTGGAGTATCAAATTCAGCCATGAAAAGAAATGTGGCACTGATCCATGCTACGGAATGGATGAACCTTGGAAACATACTAAATGAAAGCAGCCAGATAAAATACAGCACACATATTGCATGACTCCCGTTACACAAAATATCCAGATAAGGCAAATTTGTAGGGAAAAATGGGTAGATGGAGGGCAATGCAAAAAGGCATGGTCTTTTTGGGGTGATGAAAATATTCTAAAATAGTGATGATGGCTGCATAATAATATACTAAATGTTATTGCATTGTACACTTTAATTATGTATACTTTAATTAATCATGTATACTATGTGAATTGTATATCAATAGAACTTAGAAAAATAGCCCTAACTGGTATGGGTCAGTGGGTTGGGTGTCATCTTGCAAACAAAAAGGTTGCTGGTTTGATTTTGGGTCAGGGTTGCAGGACAGGTCCCCAGTTGGGGGATGCAAGAGAGAACTGACAGATATTTCCTTCCTTTCCCCTCTCTCTCTAAAAATAAAATAAAAATAATTATAAAGTGGATTGTGGACAAAGGGTCTTCATTTTTAAAAGGTTGAAGCTTACTAGTAGGCCATTCACTAGAATAAATAAAAGGTAAATTCAGTTGTGACTGAACAAATATCCACAAGATGTTATCAAAGCCTTCGTAAGCTACCCTCTTTCTTTGAAATGTTAGGTTTCAGTTTTTTTCTGATGTTTGTTTTCATATTTTTTTCTATTTTATTTTTTGTAATAATCTTTTTTTAATTTTATTTTTTATTTTATTGTTGTTCTATTACATCCAACCCCCTTTTGCTCCCCTCTGTCCCCTCCCCACCCACCCATTCCTCCCAAAGTCAATCCCACCTGTTGTCCATGTCCATGGTTCCTTTATACTAGGTTCTTGTCTAAGCTGCTCCCCTCTCTTGCCTCTGCCTCCACCTTCCCCTCAACCCCTATTCATTGTATTCATATATTTGGTTCTGTTTTGCTTGTTGTTAGTTTTGCTCATTATTGTCCGGTAATGGATAAGACCATATGATATATATCATTCACTAACTGGCTTATTTCACTAAGCATAATACTCTCCAGTTCCATCCATGTTGTTGCAAAGGGTACAAGTTCCTTCTTTCTTTCTGCTATATAGAATTCCATTGTGTAAATGTACCAAAGTTTTTGATCCAATCATCCACTGATGGGCACTTAGGCTGTTTCCAGCACTTGGCTATTGTAAATAGTGCCGCTATGAACATAGATGTACACAGGTTCTTATGAATTGGTGTTTCATGATTCTTTGGGTATAGTCCAAGTAGTGGAATTGCTGGATCAAAAGGCAGCTCCAGTTTTAGTTTTTTAAGGAAACCCCATACTGTTTTCCACAGTGGCTGCACCAGCCTACATTCCCACCAACAGTGTATGAGGGTTCCCTTTGCCCCACATCCTTGCCAACACTTGTTGTTTGTTGATTTGCTGATGATTGCCATTCTGACAGGTGTGAGGT